>OX578155.1:95577914-95635414 GCA_951213105.1 Amaurobius ferox
TTTTTTTAACTATTTTATATTAATGGGCATTTCATAGAAAAAAAAATACCGGTTCTATTTTTTGAGGATGTGATTAAAATGCTCTACTAGACTACGCTGCTGTATTATTTATAGTATGTCCTAGAGATACCAAATGTCAGCTCTCTAGGACATAGAAAAGTATGTTGAAATGACATCAAAGAAGTTGGAACAGACAGACACACACACATCATTCATGATTAAATTATAAAGTATGTTTAATAATAAAATATATTAATATATATTGAAAGACATGCATCAGAGAACAGATTTTTTTTAATCTAAAATTGAATAGTATCATTTATTTGATGCCAATATATTTCGTTCTTGAGATATTGCACATTTTTTTTTTATTTAAAACGGAAAGAATTAAAAGATTTAATCCTTCGAAAAATCCATTCAGTTGAAAAACACTTGGAACAAAATTGACTAAAAACTGGCGATATAGCAGTGTTTCTCTATTCTATTGCATTTAAAGGTTAACAGAAAATTGAATTTCAGGGAGGGGGCGGCCAAATTGCTTTCTGCTTGGGGCGGCAAAATACCTAGAGTGGGCCCTGGTGCATTTACATGTGATTTTAATGATATAACTGTGATATATTTTTTTTAATTTATAACCACCTCTTACATTATGTATATATTGTTACATGATTGCTCATAAAATTCTTAAATGCAACTAAAAGACAAATTTTAAAAGTTTATTCTTCAAATTTTTTAATTTTGATTTAGGTGAGTAGTAGAAGTAGCTCGGTATTACAGGAAGAAAAAAAAATCCGTTGTGTACAGAACATGATTTACTCTATGAAATACTGAATTTACCTTTTCACAGTGAAAAAGTTATGTATAACATGTGTGGCACAATGTTTTCAATATTAAATTGTACATTTGACTCTTTTCCTGATGTCAACATGTAAAACTAATTCAAAGTAAACAATTAATTTATATTTCACAAAACTCTAAATTAACAATTATCCATAATATATCCGCAATAAGCAATATAATCCATTTACTAAAATATTTTAATAATTAATTCATGAAGTTGGCATTATTTTCATTAACTTATCATCATTTTTACAATATTAATATTATTTTCATTAATCTGGGGCAACTATATTTCGCCAGGTAAACGATATTTTTCGCCGAACGTTACAGACAGGTGGAGTGAAGGGGATTTCTTATAAATGACTGTTGGAATTTCTAGGCGTAAAAATGCAAAATTATGACATACAATATTTTTTCTCGTGAATGGAACGAAGTAGATTCATGAGAAATTATCGCATAATATTATATATGAAAAGTTAACATATTTCACAATAGTTAATATTTTCTTTTTTAATTTTATGTAATTATTATGATAATTTTATTTGAAAAAAAGAATTAGAACGGTTTATGCCAGCTTTAAAAAGTTTTTTTTCAATCCTTTTCCAATGAAAAATTACATGACAAATTATTATTTACGTAACATTATTGATGGTTCTGATTATTTTTTGATGAATTTTTCAAAATGTCATACGAAAATTTGAGGTTCACTCGAAAATTCGATTGCGTTTAACATCAACAGACTTCCAGTATTCACTGATTGTAATTTTGTGCTGAATTTCATTCGAAACGTTCCATTCGTTCGTGAGATGACGTCTCTCCATTGTCAGTCTCTCTTCCTCTCTCTGTCACACACACACACACATAAATACTATCTCAAAAACGATCGATTCGAGTTCCGAGATACTTGAACAGTCGAAAACTCGAGTTCCAATATTCGATGCCCGTCGGAATATTTTCCCTATGCATTATACTATGTAGGTAAAATAAAAAGGGTAAAAGTTTGCGGCAAGTACAGTGCTGCTATGTTTTACCTGATCAAGAAACAATTCTGTCAAACATTCCCGTATAATAAATAACCATAAGACTTTTCTCATTTTCAAAAAGTGGCACACTCACGGAAAAAAAATCCATCAAAAAATGATTCTTTAAAATATATATTGAGATTTTTATTACAAAATTACTTTTTGATATTAAAATTAAGATTTGCATGACTGAATGCACATGATGCCTGAATGAGTTTTACGTGTTTGCCAGGTGGTAAAAACGGCTGTTTGCAATAGTGAGCAATTATGTCCGCTCGTGGATGAAAAAATGGAAATTAGAATTAGGAAATCTAATTCATATTTTGAAATGATGGCTCTTTCAGTTGGGTAATTTTTGCTGCTGATAAGTTAGGAATATTGGAGGTATTAGATTCAAAATAAAAAAATGTATAAAAGTGCATCTATGTTTTAATCGAATTTTCGAAATGGAATGATGGTAAACTACAGAAATGATAAATATGAAAGCTTTAAAAAAAATTTTTTTCCCCGTGAGATATGTTGTTATAAAATCAGGAAGTGTTTAAATTCCATGAAACCAAAATGGCTTTGGTTGAATCTTGGTAAAATAATCGTCTTTACAAGACGCTTTTAAAGGGGAAAAAAATACTTAAATGTGTTTATATTTTAATTGAATTTTCCTAATAGAGAATGAATAATATGAATGAATATTATTTCCTAATATGAATTTTCCTCCTGCAGGGCTGTGCGTTAAGCTGGTCCTGTGTGTTACACCGCCGTGGCCATACTGAGCATTATTTTTAATTCCCGAGTATACAAAATTTCATCTCCTTACATATTTCATCTACTTCTCTTCTTACTACGAAATCCAAAGGGGCGTATTTTATGGAATCTCAACTAAAATTTCATATCTAAAACAATGTAGTACCTAACAAAATAAATGGCTACTTTTTTATATATTGACTTTCCTGACGTGATTACATCGTATAAATTACATAAGAAATGGTATTTGGGAAGCTATAGAAAATTACTACAAGAACATGTAAAATTATAGGCAAATACTCGCTTTTAATGAGAGTTTCTGATTCTTCGTTGTAATGGTTATATTGAATTAAATAATTGCAAATATTGAGAAGAATCTTTTTACGAGTTTGCAAATAATTTCCAAATACTTTACATTTAAAGTGTTCCTTTATAAGAAATAATGCATGGTTTCAGTATATTAACCACGCCACCGAATTTCAGAGCGATTTGTATTTTCAGGAAAAAATGCAATAAATATAATGTCTTTTAAAAACCTTTGTCATGAAAATTAAAGAGAATTTCAGTTTTAGTTCCATATTTGCTTTGTACCCTTTCGAAAGATGTGGGTTAATAAGTAAAAATATTGTATGGTTTGGAGAAGTTAGCTACGCCCACAAATAATCAGCATGATTTCCATTTTTAGAGGAAATTCAATGAATCTATTGATATTTTAGAATTAAAAAAAAAAAAAAATGATATAACTTTAGCAGGAGTGTAGTCTGCTTTCTATTTATTCTTTTAAACTACAGTATGTATTGTTCCGGGTTATTAAAGACGCCCACTATATTTCAGAAAGATTTGCAATTTCAGAAAATGCAGTATGGATTTTTTTCTATCTTGAAAATGAAACTCATAGGTAGGTCACATGTGAAATTCTGAATCTTTTGAAAGGCAAAATGTGGTTTCAGTATATACACCACGCCCATTAATGTAAGATTTGCAACTGAAAGAATTTACATATATATATATTTATTTTTTTTTTAATTTGTCAGGTAAATGTGCTTCCGCTACAGTTGGAAATGTGCTTCCGCTACAGTGATTTATATTTGCATTTTCAGAAGTATTAAGATTTTAAATATGTTTTGAAAATGCATAGGAGACTTTATAAAGTACTAGTGAGTCTCGCGGGCATTCTGCCCTTAAGTAATTCAAAAAACATGTTTATTCATGGGATATCGTACTATAAAAGACAGCTTTCAATCACTCTCTGTGTAAGTGTAACACAAAAGAAGGAATTATAAAATGCATTAGTATAAATAGTTTAAGAATGAGTTCAATGTCTGGCTTCTCGTACAGCTTGTGATGTCATATGCAACTCAAAACTCCAGAATTTTCCATTGTTGTAATTGATCCATTGTTGTAATTTCCATGTTTACATGATCTACCCCCCCCCCTCTCCCCCCCCTTCCAATGGCCAGACATTGATTCTTTCATCATCGCCTATACATCGGCCAGAACAGTGAACCTCTTAGCCGTCAAAGACGTTGCCCCAGCGCACCAGTGGGGGTGAGAACAAACACATTGCGCCCAACAGCACAAACATCCATGTCTTACGTGGGACTCGAACCCACAATGTGGCGGCCGATCAATCGCTGGAAACGCTCGCCTTAACCGTTCGGCCACCAAGTCGACTGAAATGAGCTAACAGTACGCGTTGTTCCCAGGTGGTCACCCACCCAAGTACTAACCGCGCCCGATGCTTCTTAACTTTGGTGATCTAACGAGAACCGGTGTTTTCAGCACGGTAGAGCCGTTGGCTTTTTACATGATCTTGTTGCATTCAAAATAAAAAATTTCTGATTGACCAAATTTGTCTAAGGGGGTGGTATAAAAATTTAAAAAGTGTAATTTTTTGAAAATGAATGGGAGGACTAATTCATTAACGTAGTCTTATTTCTTACCTTACTTTCAAAATTTTTATTTTGCATTGCCCACTTATCTCCAACAGGTAATGAATTAAAGCGCGTTTCAATAATTTTAGGACACTCTGTATGCGTTAAAAAATTGAAGTATTGCGACTGCTGACCAAATTTAATTACACAGACAGAAATTAACGAATTTACTGAAATAGCACTTGAAAAATGCTCTATATTCATATTGATTATTTCACAGATTTTATTGATATCCTATGATATTCTTAGATTTTATTTTATTTCACATGGATTATTTCATTTTATAGATGTCACTTTTAACGTGTTACTCCCAATGAAAAAAAATCTGGTGTAGGAAGCACATGACTTTCCTTACATTATGCAACGAATTTGCTTCTTTTACAGTGAAAAACTGATGTATAAGATCCACGGTACAGTGTTTTTAACACTGAATGTACATTTGGCGCTTTTCCAAATGACAGGATTTAAAGCTTATTTCGATGTACCAAGATAACTTGTATTTCACGCGAAGCTAAACTAAGCATCCTTAATAGGCTATATAGTCCATATATTAACATATTTTCATAAATCAAGAATTAGACGTCATTTTCATTAATTGGGTACTATTTTTGCAATTTTGATAATATTTTCGCCAATCTTTGGCGATATGAAATTCCATTACTCGTTAAATGCATCGCCAAGTGTTACAGATAAATAGAGATAAATGCATTTATTATATACTAGATACTAGAAGACATGCCTGTTATATGACGGAATTCAA
The DNA here is from genome assembly GCA_951213105.1 of Amaurobius ferox. NCBI lineage: Eukaryota > Metazoa > Arthropoda > Arachnida > Araneae > Amaurobiidae > Amaurobius > Amaurobius ferox. Next base: position 95,583,212 of record OX578155.1, read on the forward strand.
AATTGGCAAAACATTACCTCCCATTTAGCGTCATTTTTATTAATTAGACCTCATGTTTACCAATTTGACAACATTTAAAAAAGTTGCCAAGTTGGCGATATGCCACCAAATACCTGGCCAAAATTCCGTACGTAATTTCCTTTATGTAGGTAGAAATCGGTTATTTTTATAGTAGATAAATGGCAACTGGCGTCTCATTCGTGTTCAGTGATGCTTGAAGCGTGTTCTCCCATCGAAAACTCGAATTCGAATTTTCAATTCTATCACAATACTTTCCTTATACATAAACTATGTATATAAAGCAAGTAATAAGCTCAAAAATTAGGGAGGAGGAAGAAAGTATATATTTTTTATCAATAAATTGCATAAAATGTGAACATTAAAACATTCCCCAAATTACAGAACTTATAAATTTAGAAGAAAAAAAAAAATAATTAAAAAAACTTGAAAAATTTTACTGGATCTAGTTGAGACATCGCCAAGAGTTTATGACTTTAATTATCGATTTAAAAGAAAATTGGATTTATAAATATGTAAACCTCTATCAATCAGCACTACCAAAGCACGAGTTTGTGCAGATAGGTGCTATACAGAGTGTCATTAATTTACGATGGTCTAAATAGGTGCGGATAGTGTGAGTGAATGCCACGAATAAATTTATAAAATTACAATCACAGCAACAAGTATCCATTTCTGTGTTACAGGATTAAAAAATTATTGAAGAAGAAAATATATAAAAATTTTTGGCAAAAATTCTTAAATTACTTTTTAATAAATATTTCCGGTATGCATAGCAGAATGTATTTAAAATTAAAATTATATTTTATGTAGAGGAAGGATATCCTTTGTTACTAGTAACGGGGATTGTGTTTAGCCCCAACAAGGTTTGTAGATACTACTATATATAATTGTAGTATCTATATACCTTGGGAGCAAGTTGGAAGTGCTGCAGACGTAACAATATTGAAAAGTCAATTTAACAATTACTTTTTCAAATCATTAAATTACAAAATTTAAAATATTAAAAAATTAATAATTTTTAAATTAACATATTTATAATTAAAATAGTAAAAAATTTATAAATTGTCCATTGACTTCCTCTCCAAATAAATGTATAGAAAATATTCTGCATTGTGAATGTTAAAGTATAAATTTGATTTAACTCTCAATTTATTGATGAGTTACTGTATCTATCTACAAACTGTTCCTTAAATTGTAACATAAATTCTATTCAAAGAGAAAAAAAAATAAGATACTCCCATCTTATAATAAAATATGAAACATTATGTTAATGTCTATTTTTTTTCCGGAGTTGGACAGTGTGGTGGTGGGGAGGGGTCTTCACAAATTTGTAAAAGAAGCACAAAAGTACAAATTTTATGTCCTAAATTATAAAAGCCGCAAAAAATTCGTTAATTATATATTCAGTGATATGAATTTTGTACTAAAAAATTAGATGTACATTTACATGCGATTTAAATGATATAAGTGTGATATTTTTTTAAAATTTATAATCATCTCTTATGTATATTTTGTTATATGATCGCTTATAAAATTCTTAAATATAACTTAAAATTTGAAATTTATACGTCAATTTTGTCAGTTTCGATTTAGGTGAGCAGTAGAAGTGACTCGGTATTACAGGAAGAAAAAAATCTGTTGTGGACAGCTCATGACTTTGGGTATGTAATTAACTGAATTTGTCTTTCAAACTGTGGCAAAATGATGTATAAGATATACTGCACAATGTTAAATTGTAATGTTTTCAATGCTAAATTGTACGTTTGGCGATTTTCCTGATGTCAACATGTAAAACTAATTTAAAGTACCCAATTAGTTTATAATTCACGCATCTATGATAAATATCAAATTTTAAAAAGTTTTTTTCGTCAGATTTGCTTAAAAAAAAAAAAAAAAATCAAGGATGGTTCAAGTTCCATGAACTGAAATGGATTTTGCTGGAATCTTTATAAAAAATGTCTTTACAAGATAACTTGAAGGGGAAAAAATGGCGTCTGTGTTTTAATTCAATTAAAAAATATATATATGTAGGGCTCCGTTAATCAGGTCCTGCGTGTTATGCCGAAAGTGAATTTTTTCTCTAAGATTTTTTTTTTTAAATTTCAGGATATATAAAATTTCAGTTCTTTATATATTTCATCTACTTCCCTCGCTAACACGAAAGCGAAAGTGGCGTTTTTTATTTAATCTCAACCAACATTTTAGATGCAAAACAATGTAGTACCTAGCAAAATAAATGACTACTTTTATATATATTGCTATTTACGTTATTAGTATTGTTAGTTTTCATGACTATACCTAAGCCGAATACAATTAGGAATTATTTTAGGCCTCTCGAGCCAGCGTGTGAGAAAATAGAAAAAATGTAATGGATGTAATTTCGTTAGAAAATAACAGAATGCCGTGTGCGAGTAGAAGTAAAGATGGATCTGATGGTAATAGTAAGGTTAAAAATGTCATAGAAAGGAATATTGTCAGAAATCACAACTATCATTACAAAAAAATGAAAATGTTCAAATATCAATTGTGTAAATCGAGGCGATGTAACTTATGTCCACAATCTGATCCTAATCAGATCAAGAACAATTATAATAACCAAATATTTTGTAAAGTTTTTAACTGCATATATGGTATTAAATGCACTAAGTGCAACATGTTATATATCGGTCAAACGAAAAATCCTTTACATTTACGTATAAATTTGCATCGTAGCCAGATTTACAAATTAATTGAAAATTCGGATTTGGATTCAACTATGGAAATAAGTCACATCGCCAGACACGGAACTGACGCCATGATGATTACAATAATTGATTTGGTAGTGGATTTGAGCCAAAAGCTAGGGTGGGAAAATAGACATATCGAAAGATTGAATACTATTTACCCATATGGATTGAACACAACGAACTATAACAAAATTTATGACGAGGAACGTTTTTGTAGACTGAATGTTGAAACTGTCGGAAATACTAAACTGGAAATACCTACAACACGACACAAGAGAGCGGGAAGAAAAGAAAAAATTGGTTTAAATGAAACCTTATTATATATAAAAACATTTATGAAAAGAAACGAAGATCGTGATTTCTTACTCTCAAAATGGATTAAATATATGGAATACGGATTTAGAATAAGGTTTTCGGGAAAAATATGGAAAGAATTGTATGAAAATGTTGAAGAATATAAAAATACTGGACAGTATAATATAAAGGCAGTGATACAGAATTACTTAAAAATACGAGCAAATAAATTAAAAATCACCTTAACTAACAAAACTGTCAATGCAAAAATTTCAACGTTCATTGTGATAAATTTTAAAAATAAGTCATGCTATTCTATTCCGTTTGGCAGGATGTTAAAAGAAAAAAATTCATTACTACCAATTCAAAACATTAAGGCTGTTTTGTCATACAAATGCAATACACCTTTATGTAGAAGTTATTTCAACTATAACACGATAGGTCAGAACTTGAGGGAAAATGTAACGAACGATTGAAAGTGCAACTTTCAAGAATGAATTTCATGGACATATCATCACGGGTGACTTGAATTTTATAAGATCGAATCGTTTGAAAAATATTTTGGATTCAGGAGCTAAATATCGAAATCAGAAACATACTAATGAAATGCAGTCAATTGAGTCTGATATCGACAAATTTATATATAAAGTAGCAGTAAAATATAGTGTGCCAACAGAGGTATTTAAAGAGTGGAAACATAACATCTTAGAGTGTGCTAAAAATTGGCATAGAAATGACAAACGATCGATAACAAGAATTGGAATTGTTATTGTTGTTACTAATGACCTCTTGTTCGGAGGAACCGAAACAGGACCAGTGACGCAGGAAGAAAGAACGACACACAAGACGAGAGATCAAAGTTTATTTCAAGAAAGCATCACTGACGAAGGTCGGAGAGGGTGCAGTTCCACTTTGACGAGGACCCAGAAGGCGGAATGTCTGACTTTATCCTCAAGAAACATTCATGCCTTATTTGAGATTGGAACCAGAGCCCCTCATGACAGCAGTCGAAGACGCTATCCACTTCACCACCGGAGCGGCAGGATTAGAAATGTAAAAAAGGAATTGGAAGTAATGCATGAGGACTTCGTAATATCATATGTTGATAAGGTGGCATCTAACTATGCTTTTACATGTAAGAAACTATATACTGACAAACTATGCGAAAGTTATCTCGATGACACTATGTATAAATGTTTGAATCTGTCAAGAGTAGAGATTATTAGTAAAAATGTTGCTCTGTACAAAAAGATTGGTCATAATGTAGATGCTATTAAATTTCCTTGCCTGGTTTTAATTCCTAAACTACATAAAGTGTCAGTTAAATTCAGACCAGTTACCATCGGAAATAGAACATATTTAACTAAGGCTAATAAAATATTATTAAATATTTTAAAATATGTCCTTTCAATAATAACTAATATACATAATAGTATAGAAACGGTGAATACCATAGAAAAAATACCAGAAAAGTTGCATTACAGAAGTTAGACTTCTGCGATTTATTCAATAATATTACGATAACAGACCTATCTATATCAGATCACAATGGATCTTTATCAAAAACACAGTTTGCAGAAATTTATTGAACAAATTACGGGCACTTGATGGACGGGTTCTGAACGAAACAGTGCTGTACAACGGAGGGGAATTTTATAAACAAATTAGAGGAATACCGATGGGCGGTAATTGCTCATCGGCATTGGCAGATTTACATTTGGGCTGTTATGAGAATGGAACTTATTTGTTGAATGAGGTGTTGTACTTACGATTTGTTGATGACATTATCGTTGGCATAAAAGATCATAACTACGTAATGGATTTTGGTTTCTATCCGAGTTCACTTAAATTGGTTGAAACACCTGTGAATGAAGACGAGAGCCTGAATTTTTTAGACGTATGTATTAAGTCAAACGAAGATAAAACTACCTATTGTATCTATGATAAGCGTACGGCTTTCGATTTTGACGTAAACTTTATCCCTTCTTGGAAAACTTGTTTAAGCAAGGCAGTTTTCCGTAAAATAATTGTAAATCAACTTTTAAGAAACAAAAGGATAAACTCTCAAAGTTGCGATGGAATTGAACAGGCTAAATGGTATTTGAACGACGCAGGGGAAAAGTCCGGTCGGCTTTTTGAACGTAATTAAGTCATCTTTTTACGGTATAACAGCAACCGCTGGTTTTTCTCGATCACGGACATATTTAAGTTGATGACATGGTACTATATATAAAGGATTTGTGTCGAATAAAGCATACAACATTTAGGGGGCAACTTCAGGTCCTGTTTATACGGATTCTATTGTTTAGTTTCAACGATAAAGCTATTTTCGCTTCCTATAAAGATTTTTCTTAGGCATAATGGTCTAGATACGGAATGGTACCGGCATCCGGGAGTGTGGTCATGATGTAAAGCATCCTGAATCGGGGTGAGGGGTCACAACCCCACTCTGCCAATTTTTGGTACTATTCCTTTTCTTGTTGTTTTCGTTTTGTTTCATATTTGATTTTCGGATTTGGAACTTACCTTTTGGATTATATATATATATATATATATGTTCCACAAGGTGATTGCAGTAGCAGTATGTTAGCTAATTTATATATGTATCATTATGAACATTCTTTTACTTCAATGGATTTTAAAATTTACAGATATGTTGATGATTTGATTTGTTTATTATATACTGAATATTATGTCATAGATATAGATTTCTATCCAGACAATTTGGAATTAATTCTTAATGAAGCTACTATTAGTAATAATATAATTTTTTTGGATTTTAATCTACTTAATAAGTCTAATCATGGAATTGTTACTAATGAATATGATAAAAAAGACTTTTTTAATTTCAACATTAATGAAATATTACCATTTTATTCCTGCAACTCTATTCAAATGTTTAGAAATATTATCCTTGATCAACTTTTTAGAATTTATAGAATATCGGATAAAAAATGTTATGCTAAGCATATAAATACTCTAAAAATTATCAGCAAATTATATAATATCTAGCATATTTAATAAATGCTATTGTTAAAAGTTTGGATTAGCTGAATATTCAAAATTTCTCTTTTTTGCGTCTAATATTGGGCAGACATCAACATTCTCTTGATTTAACATTGAATTGTATTTATAATCCCGCAAATCTCACTGTTTTCGGTTATACGCCCCATTATTTTGTAGCTCTAACTGTAGAATATCATTATTTGTTGTCTTTTCGTATTACTATTATTTGTTACACACGATTGGTAACACCCGGCCGTCCAACTAGTTACTCTAAGTCCTCTGGACGAGTCGGACGGTCTGGGTCTTCCACACGATTGGTAACAGTGGATCTCTATTTTTGGTAACACTCTCTCTTCATTTTGGGCTCCAATGGTTAGAACATTTGCAGATTTTTATTCCAGGTATTCTCGATTCCTTTATTATTTTTCTACCTTTATATGTGTTGTACAAGTTATTAATGTTTATAGATAATATCTATCGCTAATATCAGAAACACACATTTTGCGTTCTTTTTGATTAAATACTTGGACCTGACGAGTTTTTTTCAAAATGAACAATTTATTTATTTAGGCCTACCGCTTATCCACGTGTATAGCTTTAACGTTTGGAATTTATTTGTTTTCAATTATCGATTCCATTCCATTGATATTTGTTGATTATCTTTAGCTGGATGACTATCAATTTGCATTTCTTTCCATTTGATGATTCTCTATTTAATTCTTCTTTTTATTATGTAGGCATTTTTTAAAGTTTGAATTTTTGAGTTGCAGCTTCTCTCTATTGTATCATTGGATTTTCGAAGTAATATTATTATATGTATATATATACGTGTATATATATATATACACACTACTGGACAATTGTTAAGAACGGATCACAAATTGCAATGCAGCACAACATTAACGTGGATGGAGGCCCAACAGGATAAAATATTGTTGCCACACTGTTGGAACATTAGAATAAAGTTCATTTATTGTTCTGGAAAGTACAGAAGGTTTTGATAAACGCATTGTTTAATTTTTAAAGCATATTTCCATATTTTATAGCTTGGAATACGCGTACAGAGGCGTTATCTCGATCTCTAGAAGGGAGCCTTTTAAACATCCAACCAAGACGTTAGATTACAAGTTTTCTGTCTCTGATAGACTCATTCCCACATTGAAAATAAAGATGTCAGACCATGAGGTGTTGATTATAGCAATATGCGGGTGGTCAACAATGTCGCTCTACTTCTAGTAGGCATCCTTCCCGGTCGTCCAAATAGATGCTCAAGTCCTCTGGATGAGTCGGACGGCCTGGGTTTTCCACTTCCAGTGGGCATGAAGTTTTATGATCAGCTCGAATATTTATGGATTGGTCTGGTGAAATTATCTTAGTAGTGGTAGATGCCTGCTCGGCTGTAAAAGAAAAGGTGGGAAGGGTAAGAAATGCGCAAGAGCGAGTCACAATAATAAAAAAAAAATAATTAAGAAACGCTGAAATGTATTTCAGCAAGGAAAAACAAGATCGGAAAAAATACAAGTTTAGCAGTAGGAATTAACAATTTAACATTTAAATTAATAATTTAATATTTAGATTTAACATTTATTTTATGAATTAAGTTTAAGCTTAATAAACAAGTAAACAAAGAATCAGTAAATTAGGTTTAAGAGTTAATGGAGATTTATTGAGTACAGAACAGTGATGTATACGGTCAGCAACGTAAATAAATTTTCAAGTACTAGGTTGGTGTCAAGGACGTGGGCAAATGCATTGTATTCTGTGAATATACATTTTTAAAATCTTGTGAGTAGTCTTTCAGAACAGCTCACCGGCAGGAACATGCGGTAAACCATCCGTTCATCATTTAATAAAATTTTATATTTTGAAGAATTTTTCTATAATATTTCTTGTGGTAGATGAAATTATCTTTATTTATTTACCTAGTATACATTCAGCACAAGTTGCCACAATGTTGAATTATATCAAATACCATCAAATACAATTGTTGAAATATATCAAAAATATCAGCAATTTATATAAACATCCCTCTAATTTAGTAAATGGTACAGTTAAAAGGTTTAGATTAGCTGAATTTTCATGAATTTTATTCATTATCTTATATTAGCCAGACATCACCTTTCTCTTGTATTAATAATACTTTTATTTTTACATCCTCTTAAACATATGCCTTACTATTATTAGCCCCACATTTTTGTAGCTTTTTTTGTATAATATTACTTTTTCTCACGTTTTACATTACTGTTTCTTTTTCTTACGAATGGCAACAGTAGATCATTTCTTTTTCTTTGTGAATGGCAACACTGGTCTCTTCATTCAGGGTTCCAGGGTTCGTCTGGTTCGGTGATATTCAGTGCTTTTTCCAGGTATTCTTGTTTCCTTTATTTTTCCTTCTTTGTGTATGTTGTCCAAGCAGAAATAGTTTATAGATATAATCTATCTATTTCTTCAGAAGCATACATATTTTGTGTTTGCTTCGACAAAATACTTGGAGCCGATGAAGAGTTTTGGCGAAGTGAACAATTCCATTTTTTAAGGTATAGCCCTTGTCCACGTGTATAGCAATAATGCTTAATTTATGTTTTTCTATTATCATTTCTATACCATTGAAATTTGTTGATTTTCTTTAACTTAATGACACGAAATTTGTATTTTTTTCCATTTGATTGAAGATTTGCTATTTTAAACTTTTATTTTGTAGGTTTGTTAAAAAGTTAGGTTTTTCGAGTTGCAGCTTCTCTTTTTTCTATTATTGGCCTTTCAAACTAATATATATATATATATATATATATATATATATATATATATATATATATATTTATATATATATACACTGGTGGACAATTGATAAGGACGGATCACAAATTTACAATGCAGCACAACATTAACGGGGGGCCCAGCAGGATAAAATATTGTTGCCACATTGTTGGAACATTAGAATAAAGATCGTTTATTGTTCTGGAAAATACAGGCTTTGATAAACGCATTGTTTAATTTTTAAAGGGTATCTCAATATTTTATAGCGTGAAATGCGCGTATAGAGACGTTATCTCGATCGATAGAAGGGAGCCTTTTGAATTCTGTATTCTGTGAATGTACGATTTCAAAATCTTGTGAGTAGTCTTTCAGAACAACTCACTGGCAAGAAAGAGAATAGCATATATGTGCGTAAATTAATCATTTAATAAAATTTCATCATTTGAGGAATTTTTTTTTGAAGACTTCTTGTGGTAGATAAAATTATATTTATTTACCTAGTATCTACACTGTAATATTTCGTAGTTAACTGTAATATTTCAGTCTTTTGAGTATGTTAGCTTGTAATTTTTTGTGCATTATGTTTTATAGTGAGACAATGCAATGTGTCTAATTTTTAATCTATTTTATGATTATTTGAATTAAATATATAACTATGTTTACTTAAATATTCTTAAACTAATGAATATATTTATGTTGCAGATTAATGTATTTTTAAATCCTCATCCTTTCTATAGTTTCAAAAATTATAAAAGTACAGTCCTCAACATTTTGTTCCCCTCCCGTTTAAAAAAAAATCGCCAAGCGAGCGATAACGCGCCAAATCTGGCAGACACATCGTAGTTCAGTTGGTCCAACTCAAGGTCTATTGAAAGGTTACTTCCATTCTTACTTCCATTGAAAGGTTACTTCCTCTTACTTCCATTTACCTTGGGTCCAACTCACGAGCTCTAGTGTCTATGCGACATCCCATGTTAAAAATGTTGCCATAGGGTCCTATGGGAGTGAACTTTCGGAATATAGTATTCTGTGGTTACACCTAGGTATTTAGTAGATTTTTCCGCGTGTATGGCATGGTGGCTTATGTACAGTGGCAGCGGAGGTTTCTGTTTCCTCGAGAAATAAATTCAATGACATTTATTGGGGTTTAATTTTATTCGCCATTTTTCCAGCCAAGTTTGGAGTATCTCTAAGTGTTGTTGTAGCTGTTTGTACATTACTGAGACCTAAAAATAAAAAAAAATATAAGTATTTTACATTCTATAAAATATTCTAACATATTATTTATGGTAGATAAACATGTCAATTTAAAATTCTTTATGAAAACTGAGAGCCAGATGCCCACCGATTTTGTTATATGCTGTTATTTAACTTGCTCTGTTAGATTCAAGTCTTGTGAACGATTTTTAACTTAATTCCCGATGTTTTAATCGACTTTGCTTTCTTGCGTATTTCTGATGACAACACAATATTCTGTCAAATTTGAGTTGACTCCTCCTCCCATTTTCCTTCATATACCTACTTCCTTCAGCGTCAGTTCAAGATGCACACATGTACTTTGTTCCATTTTGTTTTTGTCTTCTTTTGCATTGTAAAGTGACTTTTTTTTGTTTTCTTTTTTCTTGATCTTGTTCACATTTTTTTTTTTTTTTGGTTTAGGCCTTTCCTTTTTAAAATTTTTCTTTTTTCCCCGTTTCTTGTTTAGTCTTATTTCATTGTCCCTCTATTTATAATTTAAATTTATTGGCTAATTTGCTGTTATTCGTGATTGAAAGTATTCATTAACGTCTGGTATTTCTTTGTACATTGTCTATGTATATCTATGTGTATTGTTTTCCTGTGCTTTCCCTCGTCGTTCCTTGTAACTTCTTAACAAATTTTGGGTGAGCTGAACAATCTAGGTAATATAAATAAATTGAAAGCGATCCCAATGGTCTAAGAAAAGTGTATGTGTAAATATCTCTTGATGATGAAATTTTATAGAAGGGTATTTGTGAGCGTTTCGAAGGCACAAAGTACTCTACACTTGTTTAAAAACAATATCATATCTGAGGAACTGCTGTTCATTTACTCGATGTAAAGTAAATGAAAAAATAAATTAATGTAAAATTAATTTACTATAAAATTATAAGTCTATGTTTTAGAAGAAGTTCCATCTCTAATATTTTTTAAAAAGTACTAACAACTGCAAATTATTCATAACCGGTTAGTTTCAGTAACTTGAAAATGGCTTCATTCGCTTCGTAGAAAAATAATAATAATAATAATAATAATAAATGTCTACTTGCGTGAGCTAATTATGCATTTCTAATTTAAATTCAAAAATGACCATTATTTTGGTAGCATAACCAATTTCTTCCACAGAGAACAACTTCAGAAATTTTTAGCAGCCTAAGGAATAAAAAAAAAAAAATGATCTCGTAGGATTGGGTGCACGTGAAACCCCGCTGATTCCTGGACTACGAGTAGAGATTTGTCTGACGTGTGAAAAGTACCTGATATTCACCTCTTTTCCAAACGGGGGAAGGCTACGAAAGACGTCAAGAGCGGCCTCAAACATTCAATGTTTGGTGTGTAAAGGTGAAGCAAACTTACAGGCGAATTTGCTCCCGCACAATCTCACTCCAACTCCCGGGACGCATGCGCATTAGCTCGGGGGAAATAGTTGTGTACCAAGCAGGGGGGAAATGGGTTATTTCTTTTCTTCATCGCAAGTCAATGTGTGTGTGGTATATTTCCACGTGGTCCGAATTTATTACAATTTTAAGCTGTTAATTTAATATTTTTATCACTTCTTTTACATGGTTGACATGTATTTAATCGTGTATTACAATTCTGGGCTGTGTACATTTGATTTTCCGATTGTAATTGTTTTAAAATGACCAATTTGCTGAGTTTCTTGCAAACACAAAAGGTACGTTAAAGGCCCAGACCATACAGCCAACCCAGGGGTTTACGGCAATTGAGTGTATGGCCGGACACAAAAGGTACGTGAATTATTTCTAAAAGGTACAATTATTTCTAAAGGTACAATTATTTCTAAAAGGTTTACACAAAAGGTACGTGAATTATTTCTATCCTAAAAGTATTTAATCTATTGTTTTATTTAGTATGCATATGTAGTCGCAATAAACACCTTTAGAAATAAGGGATCTTGTCGTTTAGGATTCTTATCATGATTATATTTATTCATTGTATACTTAGAATTTTGATTCTACTAATCTACTGCCAGTTGATTAGAATAGCTTGACATAAGCCAGTTGATTAGCTTGTTTGAGATAGAATTATTTTTAATTTTCTGTCTGTTCAGGTTGATTTGCTGGATGTGTTGAAGCAGATAGCATTAGAAATAAAATACTATTAGATTATTTATACTGTGTAATGACTATGCTATGTTTTTAATTTCTACTGATTTTAATGAGTCTCCAAATACATTAATTAACAAGACTTTTTCTTATTTGGATTATTTGATAAAATAAAGAGTGGAATGACTGTTTATTTTCCGAAACATTGCCGTTGCTTAAAAATTTTGGCCCCTCAATCATTTAAAGCAAAATATTCAATTCATACAATTTAGTATTTTTTAGTTGTGTTAAATTTTAAGTAAAATTAAAAATAGTTTATAAATTTTGAATTCAAAAAGATGAAATTTTATTTTTATCTAATTTGCTAATTGGATTTTTGATTATAAAAGGGCCGGTGTAAAGAAATCTTATTTTCTTCATTTTTCAATCACAGAATAGTAGTTTGAAACTTTCATATATTTTAAAGCTATATGTTAATGGTGTCACTCAAAATATACAAATTTGAGTTATCCTTTTCAAAACTAATTTGATTATGAATTAAAATTATTTCTTGAAATATGTTTATACCCTTAATTTTTTTTCTTTACATTCTTAACATTTTCTTTTAAAATTAAGGAATATATATAAAACAATAATCTGTTAAAAATAATGTTTATACCATTTCATAAGTGAAGGCAAAGGATTAATTAGGTTTTTCTTTCCGTTAAGGAAAAATTCACATATTTCACTAATATGTAAATTTTATTCTAATTTTTTTATCAATAAGTAAATAACATCTGTTTTCAATATATTTTACAGTCTGTGAAAAAACTAATTTTTTTATCAATATGAAATTAATGTGAATATTTTAAAACAAATTCAGAAAATATAATTTTGAAAACAAATTGAAAAACAAATGCATTTCATACTCTTTTTTTAATTTCTTCGTAACATAAAATATTTTTCCATGTTATACGAACAATTTTGACCTCTCGATCATTTAAAGCGAAGTAGTTTATTCATACAGTACGGCAATATTTTAGATTTTTACTAAATTTAAGGAAAAACTATATATGTTTGTTTTGTAAATTTAACAAATCATGTTATACAAAATTTATGAGAAAGGAATATGTAACGTAATCAGTTTTGCATAATCTTTGAAAAAATAGTCTATACTGAAATCACATCAGTATTATTACTATTACAATACCGCAAAAAAGAAAAACAAAATACTTTATGTTACAAAGTCTTGTACAAAAAGATTTCGTAGGCATTAAAAAAAAAAAAAAAAATAGGAGGAAAAGCTGGGGTGCAACGCGTTGCGGCCCCGGAATGTTGTTTTCTCTGCATACCTCCGTCAATTTCTCATAGCGCATGCGCCGGATTTCGTGTTTACATTAGCCCAATGGAAGCTTCCCTTCTTTATATGTATATTCTTTGTCTTTTCTCTCACTTTCGAGGAACAGAAGACACAAGTACAGTACCTAGAAGTAATCTCTTCTAGACACTGTGTAATGACTTCAGTTTTATGTAAGCCGTCATTTTTCAGAGCAGCTTTGCTAGATGTTAGTGTATCCAGAAAAAAACCAATACAGTGAAATTTTAATTTATGAATACTATTTCATGCAAATATTAGTGGTAGATGTAGATACTCTTTTAAAATATTTTTATATGAAAACAGCCAAAATTTCATATATCAAATTGGAAGAAATACATAAAACCAACGTGTTAATTTCATAAGGAAAGCATATTGAAGATCATGGCTCGATTGGTTTTTGTTACAAGTTTGTTTATTTTTGCACAAGTTTGATTTACGAATGAGTTCGCACTCTGAATGCCTACATCTTGGTTCCTCCGATAAATTTTATCTTTAAGAAAATACGCCCTCTAAACTCCTCAACAAAATCTGATTAAGACCTTACTCGTCAGAGGTATTCAATCAAGGTCAATGGCAGACGAGCGTTGTCTGCCGTCCGTTTTAGAGACGCTGCGTGCTGGAGGAAAAATAATATCTAGAGCTCTTCACACGAGAACGTCTGGTGTATAATTGGCTCAAGGTCGACTGATTGGAAAATTCTCATCACACAGCTTTTCCAGACCGGAGCGTTTTGCCAACGATCTCAATTACATTGTTGAATAGTATCTGTGGCACATTCATCCGTTATCTTGAAGGAAGAGTGCGCATTTTTGAATAGGTCTAATCAATAGTATAGAGGTTGTAGATTTATTATATATGTTTTGGCTTATTTATTTTGGCTTATACGACTTATTTTATATGTTTTGGAGCGCCTTGAATCGCGTTACACGAGCTGTGATGAAAATAAAAAAAGAAGTAGATGGACAGATGTTTGTCAACATTACATTGAAGGATTTAATACCAAAGAATTAATTTAATACCAGTTAATGTGAGACTTCATAATCGAGAATGTACTATAGAAATAGTTTAGCTAAAATGAATATGAAATGTACATAAATTGATTGTTATAATATAAATATGAAAAATATACCAATGAGCATTTATACACATATTTCCCCCCATACAAATTTATGCATATTTATAACATTTAAAAACACTAGTGCCCAAGTCCGTGACCAGATAATTTGGTGCCCGATTGCGGAATTTTACAAGCGCCACGTTGCTCTCCATTTATAGTTTCCTAAAAATAAGCATGTGCCCAACATAGGACTTTCTCTGTAGATTCACAAATGTTTAATTGGTGAGAGAAGAACAATACCGATGATGTTATAACTAAATCTTGCTGAGAATCAATAGGTATATTGTTGTAACTGATTACATGATAATTACTGAACAAGATTTTCTCCATTTTAGACGAAAAATATGTAATATCTTAACGGCGTATGCTATTTTTCTGAAGGTTATGCCATTCGCTTTTAAATAAAAATAAATACACATGAAATGATGATTTGCAATAAATTGTAACATAATTATGTTTTAATAATTTTTCGATTTAACAAATGTTCTACACGTTGAAGGTGTTTCCGTGGTTTGAGCTTCCCGATAATCCACTGGTTACTGGTATTTATTATTTGGACAAAATCGAACAAAATTTTATACTTTACCTTTATTTGTTTAAATGTAGAAAATAAATAAAAATTCTGATACCTCGAGGACGGCTCTTGTATATTTTTAAATAATTAACAATTGCTTCCATTCATTTCGAGTTAAAAGTAGAAGTGTACGAAACATTCGCTCATTTGATAATAGTGAGTTTATTTTATTTTATTTCCAATGAAGTAAAAAAGCATGAAATATCTCGAGAACGGCGTATGTTATTGTCTTATGACAACATTCGCATTTAAATAAAAATATCACATTAAATACCTATTTTCGCAACATTTTTCTCTGTCATTATGTTTTCATAATGTTTATTCGATTTTCTGAAATTGATGTTCAAAAAAATGCAGAGCATTCTCCGTGAATCCTGAAATTAATAGGTCTCTGATGTTCATCGAATGAAATAATCACACAAAAATGCTAAATAATCACACAAATAGTCACACAAGACAGCATATTGTGATAATTTCTAAACAATGATGACTATTCATTTCGGATTTAAACTGTTCATAAAGCGTTCACCCGATTGGTAATAGTGAGTTTATTTTATTTTTTCTGAATTGCTCCATTTTAGATCAAAAACATAAAATATCTCAAGAATGGCGTATTGTAAGTGATGCCATTCGCGTTAATTAAATATCTATTTCCTTAATATTTTTATATGTTATGATGTTCATAAGTTACTTTTTTTTTTGTTTTTCGAAGAATTTGAGGTATAAAATAAGGGTCTTCCTTTGGGCTGTTCATTCCAGAAGGCACCAAAAGAAGGATTCCAAAAATTTTGATAAATCGGTACCAAAGGTCCAAATCATTACAACTATAGCGTGCTATCCTGCACTTCAAAGGGCTTGAAGAAATTTGTTGATTGATACCATACTTGGTAATGTACCCCCCCAGGGGGGTAAGTTGCACCCCATGGGCGACTAATGATGTAGTGAACAAAAAATCGCGGCTGCTTTTCACAACACTGATTAAAATTATTAAATTTCATGATCATTGAGCCATAAATAAACCCTTTTATACAGGATTATGTCAAATTTTGCCCTATGCTGCCATTTTAAAAAAGATGAAATTTCGGCTAAAATTCGAAGTTTTTGCTTGAATTTAAATAAAATTCTATCTAGTTCTAGATTTTTAGATAACAAAGCCGGATGTAAAGTTTCTTGAAAATCGATTATTATTTGTGGCAGCTATCGTAAACACAAGAACTCGACCACAGGCATTCAGACATCACTCCAAACATAGTCAAAACGCGTTCAGGAGATCACAAAACATATATTGATATCAAAATCTCGAATTCGAACATTTTCGTGAAAACAATACTTTCTCTTTATACCGGGTGGTCAGAATTAAAGCACCCCTATTCTGAGTTCTCTATACATCGAACTACTCAGTTGTAAAGGCTCCAAAATTGTTGAACCAACTATTCAAGACATGGGGAAAGGGAATACGCGAAAAAAAAAATTAGTTCCAGAAACACCGATAGGTGGCGCTGTACAACAGAAAATATGCTGAAAAGACACAAAATAATCACAAAAAACAAACAAATACGATATGGTATTTTCCCTTTTTTATTTCTTTTGCTGATATGAGAAAAAAAGAAGATAAAAAAGTGAAGAAACTTAAACTGTCATTGTAACTGCAATTTCGCACTGTAAGCACTAAAATTTGCATAAGCCCTTGGTTTGCAGCTACTATGTTCTGGGCCAAAAGCGGATAAAACTGGGAAATTTTCATTCTTATCAGCGATGGCTGTCACACTGCCAGAACGCGCTTTGCTTGTGAAGCTGTTTTATGAAAACATAGGACATGCTGCAGCTGCACTTCGAGAGTTTCGTCGACTTAAGAATTTGCGCAAAGGACCATTACTTCCACAAGCTCTCAGGAGAATGATCGCTCGATTCGAGAAAACTGGACATCTTGGAGTTCAGCCGGGTCGAAGACGCAAATCGACTCGTTCAGACGTCGTTGACGATGTTGCCACCGCTATTGTTGAACAATCAAGGGATAACGTTATACGCAGCATTCCCTGCATCGATAAGGTCCTTGTGATATGAATGTTTGGTACGTTCGAATAAAATGTGTCACAAATGTGTATTTTGTGTCTTTTCAGCATATTTTCTGTTGTACACCGCCACCTATCGGTGTTTCTGGAACTAATTTTTTTTTTCTCGTATTCCCTTTCCCCATGTCTTGAATAGTATGTTCAACAATTTTGGAGCCTTTACACTGAGTAGTTCGATCTATAGAGAGCTCAGAGTAGGGGTGTTTTAATTCTGACCACCCGGTATTACATAGTAGGTGAAAGTAAAAATATTTTTAGATCATTACAGGTTGCTAATGATACTTTCCCTATTTTGATTCCTTTGATAACTTTTAACTTTAATGTATTGC
Organism: Amaurobius ferox; assembly: GCA_951213105.1. Lineage (NCBI taxonomy): Eukaryota > Metazoa > Arthropoda > Arachnida > Araneae > Amaurobiidae > Amaurobius > Amaurobius ferox. Next base: position 95,600,770 of record OX578155.1, read on the forward strand.
ATCCTCCACATTCCACACAAAATTGAACGACGCATCAAAAACTCATTAAGGCTGTAATGCGAAAGGTTTCCAATAAAAAGTGATGACTTTTCAACTATAGAAACACTCAAGCACCCAGGAATTTCTTTAAATGACAAATTATTTTAAAAAGAGAACAAACATCTACCACTTTTTATATTGACTACTTAGATGCCTCTTTTGCAATTTCCAGTTCAGATATCACAGAGAGAGAGGGAAAAAGATCTTATAATATAATATACATTTGTAGTAGAAACGGAAAAAGAAAGCTCTTTAAAACATCTATACAAATAACTATCTGAAGATAGTCTTTTCTCAATAATAGAGTTTCAACTTAAAATTCAAACTTAATTCGATCCAGGTGTCGTTGTGAAGCGTAAATAGGAATACGAAAAACCTATTTTTAGAGGGATGCCTCTGTCCGTGCAATATATGTATTTGTTAAGAACGTGTAATATTCTCTCACTGGAGTCTCTTCTTTTGAGAACCAGACGGAGAAAACACCCGTATGGGCTATCCTATGACGTGCATCTAGGTTTGCCAGATGTTGAAGTCCGGAGGAGGGTTTCAGATATGACAATTTCTCTCCAATTTACCGACTTTTTTAAAATACGAGAAAAACCTCGAAATTACCAATATACTGCGAGATGTGAGAGATTTCCAGAAGAGATTGTATAAAAGGAGTCATCACTCCGTTGAGTAGCAGTTGATACGAATTGCATTCAATTGTGATTTTTGTCAATGTTTTGAGAATAGTTGCCGCTGTTTTGTGAAATGAAATACATCAATATTTTGAGAATAGCATTAGTTGTTTTGTGGAATTAGTGGAGCATTTAAGTACTGTTTTACTGTGCATTATTCCTGTTTACGTTGTGCTTGTTAATAAATGTTTTGTTTATTCAGAGATTCGGCGACTCATTCTTGTATCCTAAGCGCGCACCCACTATTAAAGAGGATACGTTGTAACAGTATCAATTCAGGCTCAAAAACTATTCGACGAATTTTGGTAGATACAAGTAATCTAATCTACAAGTAATTTAGTAATCTACATGTGCCCAAAATTGTAAATTTAGTAGATACAAGTAATCTAATCTACAAGAAATTTAGTAATCTACATGTGCCCAAAATTGTAAATTTAGTAGATACAAGTAATCTAATCTACAAGAAATTTAGTAATCTACATGTGCCCAAAATTGTAAATTTAGTAGATACAAGTAATCTAATCTACAAGAAATTTAGTAATCTACATGTGCCCAAAATTGTAAATTTAGTAGATACAACTAATCTAATCTACAAGAAATTTAGTAATCTACATGTGCCCAAAATTGTAAATTTAGTAGATACAAGTAACCTAATCTACAAGAAATTTAGTAATCTACATGTGCCCAAAATTGTAAATTTAGTAGATACAAGTAATCTAATCTACAAGAAATTCAGTAATCTATAAGTGCTCAAAATTGTAAGTTTGGTAGATACAAATAATCTAATCTACCAATAATTTGGTAATCTACAAGTGCCACAAACTGTAAATTTAGTAGATACAAATAATCTAATCTGCGAATAATTTAGTAATCTACAAGTATGAGTGCCCAAAGTTTTGTAGATTACAATTGTGCTGATTATATTTTGGTATGATTCAGAAAAACCTGAACCTGCCTTTTGGAAAAAATTTTAGAAAATTTTATATGCTGTCCACAAGTTAATTCCTCTATAATTTGAGCAATTCAAAGGCAACTCTCCATGGTGAAAACTCCTTGCCAATTAAAAAAAATCTGATGTGGGCAACACATGACTTTCCTTATATGATGCAATAAATTTACTAGTTTTACAGTTAAAACTAAATGTTATTCTTATAGTAGATACTTATATTCTTTCCAAGATATTGAATTTTCTTCAATTAGTCGTCATTTTCAATGATTTAGCGTCATTTTTATCCATTTGGCGAGATTTTTGTTAATTTGGCAACAATTGAAAATGAAATTCGTCACCAAAATCTCGCCAAGCGTTATGGACGGAGAAATAAGTTATTCTTACAGCAGATAAATGAGTATTGGCGCTCAAATACAAAAGTATTACTCAAAGTATCTATTTTCATGAATGGAACGAGCTAGATCCACGAGAATGATGTCACCCAATATATCGCATGGTATTACATATGAAAAGTGAACATGTTTCTCAATAGGAATTTTTTTTTTTTTTTATATAACTTTTTGATAATTTTTTTTAAAAATGTATAATATCTCGAGAACGGTTCATGTTAGCGTTCTAAAATTTATGTCAATCGTTTTCTAATGAAAAATTACATAAGAAATGTTTATTTGAGTAACTTTATTAGCCGTTTTGATTTTTTGACGATTTTTTCAAAATTTCACTCGAAAATTTAGGGGGGGGGGGGTTCTAAACATTCGATTGCGTATAAAAACAATAGACTTCCAGTGCTAACGGATTGTGAATTTTGTACCAAATTTCGTTCGAATCGGTCCATTCGTTCGTCAGTTATCGTCTCCACAGACTCACTGACACACACACACACACACACACACACAGACATCACTTCAAAAGTGTTTGATTCGTGATCAGGTATGCTTGAAACGTGCTCTCCCGTCGAAAACTCGAATTCTAATTTCCGACCCCGTCACAATACTTTCCTTATACATTATGTATATAAGGATAGTAAAAATATACAAAACAAAAACCTCCTTTCCCAAAAGTTTTGAAATCTTCAAGTGATTTGCGCCAACTGACTACGATGGGAAACGGCACCGTTTGATTAGAAGGAGGGTTAGGGTCTTTCATCAGGGTAATCTAAAACTAGAAATTAAGTTTCCGTCTTGGGTAACTTGGTTACATTTTGATCCTTGCCCGAAGCTGCCTACTCAGGTCCTGTTTAATGCTGATTGGAAACAAATGACATCGCATATATGAAGAAAAAAATATATATATTTCTTTAATTTTCATTATCATTTTTGCACGTTTTATCATATTGCAAATAACCAATTTCACTATTACATCCGACTAACACTTTAGGAATCAACCAATACAATGCTACTTTCGTTTGGTTGAAACCTTTTCCTCATAGCTCAAGTCTCAATGAACTCAGCAGTGATTAGACCCATCGAGTTACAAAAGGAGATAAAACGCTTGAAAATGCCATAACGCTTTGAGAATTAGATCTAGGTGTCGCTAGTGTTAGTGAAGCTCCCTTTATTTCCATTTGACTCAACAGAGAGGCATAGTATGGAGTGTACGCATTTTTCATTATTCTTACGTTCCTTATATACATAATGTATAAGGAAAGTATTGTAACGGGGTCGAAAATTCGAATTCGAGTTTTCAACGGGAGAGCGTTTCAAGCATCCCTGATCACAAATCAGACATTTTTGAAGTGATGTCTGTGTGTGTGTGTGTGAAAGTATGTGTCTGTGTGTGTGTGTGTGTGTGTGTGAAAGTATGTGTGTGTGTGTGTGTCAGTGAGTCTGTGGAGACGATAACAGGCGAACAAATGGACCGATTCGAACGAAATTTGGTATAAAAATCACAATCCGTAAACACTGGAAGCCTATTGTTTTTATACGCAATCGAATGTTCAGAACCATCCTAAATTTTCGAGTGAAATTTTGAAAAAAATCATCAAAAAGTCAAAACCGCTAATAAAGTTACGCAAATAGACATTTCTTATGTAATTTTTCATTAGAAAACGATTGACATAAATTTTAGAACGCTAACACGAACCGTTCTCGAGATATTGCATATTTAAAAAAAAAAATGATCAAAAAGTCATAAAATAAATAAAAAATTTTTCCTATTGAGAAACATGTTCACTTTTCATATGTAATACCATGCGATAAATTGAGTGACATCATTCTAGTGGAACTAGCTCGTTCCATTCAGGAAAAAAGATACTTTGAGTAATACTTTTATATTTAAACGCCAGTAGTCATTTATCTGCTGTAAGAATAACTTATTACTCCGTCCATAACGCTTGGCGAGATTTTGCCGACGAATTTGACGGAATGTCGCCAACTTGGCGGTATTTTTAATTGTTGCCAAATTAACAAAAGTCTCCCGAAATGGAAAAAAATGACGTTAAATCAATGAAAATGACGACTCATTGAAGAAAATTCAATATCTTGGAAAGAATATAAGTATCTACTATAAGAATAACATTTTTTTAAACTGTAAAAGTAGTAAATTCATTGCATTATATAAGGAAAGTCATGTGTTGCCCACATCAGATGTTTAATTTAAGAATCCCTAATTGTTAGCATAATTATTTAGTACTTTTTCACAGTTGTAGGACATAGTTTAGAATAGAGGGGGATAAAAATAATTTGAAAGGTAAAATAATTTTGAATACGTAAGAATATTCTTTATTGTTTCAGTTCTACTTTGCATCGAACTACTAATTTATTTCTACGAACTTGACAGTTTAAATAAATATTTTAAACCTTTCATCATAGAAATACATGCAATGTAGGAGCGCTTATGTTATCTCAGCGCCCCCTGAATGATTGTCTCAAATGATATTGGCATTCTGTCACTGTGCAGTTTTCACTCCTTACTTTTACCTCCATGGTTGTGCCTTTTCTTCCTTGTAGACGCTGTTTTGAAGGCCAAAGATTAGTAAGTACAATCTTTGGTCAATAGATGGCGCTTGCAGAGTAATAATGAATTAATTTTGGGATAAAGTTATATCGGGGCTCGTTTTGAGTGATTTGTGTTGTTTTTCTGCTCTTGCTTCCATTTATTTTTTTACCCTGCTTGGTTTTTCCTTGGTTTTTAGAGTGCCGTCTGTATATTTTCATCTCCTGCTTCCTTTTATATTTTGTCCTTTTTATGTTGTATCTTTTGTAGATTCCCCTTCGAGAGGGAAATAAAATAAAAGTGTTCGTTGGAGAATTTCTCTAAATGAACCTCTGGTTAATCTCCATTTTTCTTCTTTGCCAAGAAGAAAGAAAGAAAGAAGAAGAAGATGTCGGGGCTCCCTTGACATCACCTTTTCCTTCAATTTTAATCCAAGGAAAGTTGTGTGTTGTCCACATCAAATTTAGTTACTATTTTGCCGCGAATTCGAACTTCGGAAGTTCGTAGGCACATTCATGTCGTGGGCACATCTATTTTTTTTTATCAATTTCATTAAAAATATTCTAAAAATGCTATAAGGGCGTTCCTAATGTTATTTATTACTTTTCATCTTCACGCATAACTTCTGATATTAGACGCCTCAATACATCGCTTCCAGCAAATTTCGCACGAAATAAACTGTGAATCCAAAACCCCGTTAAGTGCTTAATGGGAGAACTTATTCAAAACTATCACAACTCTGTGAGTTCTAAATATAACATTCAACTTTTATGAATTTCTTTAAATGACGGATTATCCTAAAATAAAAGAACCTTGGTAAGTCTTTTCGAATTTGTATTGATGATAAATGAGCAAGTAATTAGCCATCTTTTTCTCCAGTTAAAATATCTGATGTCAGCAGCACATTATTTTTACTGTAGAGTGTAATGACATGACACCATTCACATCGAAATTATGATGTACAAAGAAATCTGATGTGAGCAGCTTATGACTTTCCTTCAGAGTGCAATACCTCACTTCTTTCACATCGAAATTATGATGTACAAAAAATTCTGATGTGGGCAGCATATGGCTTTCGCTACAAAATGCAATGACTTTACTTCTCTCACATCGAAATTATGATGTACAAGAAATCACACTGTTAATTACGTTCTCTTAATTCAATGTTCGTTCAAATTACGTTCAATTAATAAAATGTCAACATCAGAAACGTTTTTGGCATTGAATTAAGAGAACATAAATTGAAATTTGGCGCTTATGCCAACTTATTTATCAGTCCATATGGAATGACTTATTCATACTCAGGTGAAAAATATTCTTGTTAAAATTCAATTGGCATTTAAAGAATATCTTGTGAAATAAATGGTTCTTAGAGAACTCTTTGAAGTTAAAATTCAAAACTATTACAAGATGTATTTTCTCTTATGAATGAAACGTACTAGATCCACGGGAGTGAAGCTAACAATAGATTTGTTGCATAATATTGCATGAGGAAAAGTGGGCATATTTCACGGTACTTGACTTTTTAATTTTATCTAACTCTTTCGATAATTATATTCGAGAAAGGCGTAATTTATAGAGAACACTCACGCTAGAGTTATAATATTTGTGTTATTAATTTTCTAATAAAAAATTACGTAAACGGTGATTATTTATTTAACACTATTAAAAACTCTAACTTTTTAATGATTTCTTCAAATAATTATTTGAAAATCATGCAATATATCGAGAACAGTTTTCATGCTAGCGTTCGACAGTTTGTTTTCTGACGAAAATATGATGGCGAAATTGTTTTTTATTTATCTGATCATTTATTTTTATGTTTTTTTATTTACGAAATGCTTTTTTTCATTTATCATTATTGAAGATCTTGATTTTTTTTTATGATATTCCCATTTGAAAATTGGGGAGAAGGGGGGGGGGAGTCGAACATTCGATTGCATTTAAAATCTAGTATTCAATGGTTTCCAGAATCCTGTAATAATCGTACCAATCTTTCTTTTTGAAACGCTTCATTCGTTGATGAGATATCGCATCCACAGACCTACGGATACACACACTAACATATACTTATACTAACGTACACACACATAAACACACATACACACTAATATTTATGAACACACATACTAACAAATACTCACACTGGCATCACTTTAAAAACGTTAGATTCTGTAGAAAACTCGAATTTGAATTTTCGTCACAATGCTTTTCATGTGCATTAATTATAGCATGCATGTAGGGAAAGTAATATATATATATATATATTTGACTAATCACTGCCAAAAAAATAAAAAGAAAGCAGATGCCTTAAGAATTTGAAAATATCGATCATTCCCATAATCTTAAAATTTTAATCATCCTCCCCAAAACCGTAATTGTTATATATACCCTTTCACATATAATATTTATTTTTCTATCAATTCCTTTATAATTAAAATCCGATAAATAAAAAGAAAATCATCAAGATTGGTATCACGTCTGAATACAATAGATAAAACCAAGGACAAAACGTTTTTTAAAAAACGAAAGGTCTGTTATTCAACATCCTAAAAGGCGTACAAAATATTGTTTAAATGAATTTAATCTTATTTTGTAATTTCAGTGTATATTTCTTAAATTATTTTAGCAAGTTCATTTACCATTTATATTTTATGCAAATTTGTTTTAAAATGGTCTCTATATATATAAACATTCCATGCTTTTACCACTCATGTAGCCACTGATGAAGGGCGTATATACGTCCGAAAGCGCTCTGGCAGTTTTTAACAATATTTTGTACGTCTTTTAGGATGTTAAATAAAAGACCTTTCGTTTTTTAAAACGATTTGTCCTTGGTTTTATCTAAAAGAAAATCGTCATAATTTTCTTCAAATACAGTTTCGAAAAAAAAAATCGTCTGCATAAATGCTATTTTCTATTGAGGGTTTTATTTTTCGTTTTTTATTAATATCTGGACAATCTCTGGTCCCAGAAATTCGAAACATGGATCGGATTGCTCGCGGTGAAGTAAAAAATAATCATACGAAATTTGAATAAAATCCGTCAAAAACTATGGATAGACAAGCAAACAAATAAATTAACAAACTACCTTTCAATTTTATATGTTCAGAAGTACGTACAAAATGATAATTTTTGTAACAATTTGCAATGTAACTTCATTTTCGAAAAAATATGAGAGTTTTCCCGTCGAAATAAAACCCAAATCAACAAACTTCAGGCGACTGAACATTTAGTAGGTCCCTTTAATGTTCTCAAACGTAACTTATTCATTCAATAAGCCTTCATTTCCTTGATTACTTTAGCCAGGCGACACAAAATGAAATTTTATTGCTTTCCTTAAACTCTAGAGACATCTTTGAGTCTAAACATTCTTATCGACAATGTCAAGTGCTACCGATTTTCGAAGCACATTACCCTTTTTGCCATTTTCTTTTTCTTTTGCATTTTATGAGGTTCGGAGAAGCAAGCGCATGCGTAGAAGGTAAAAAGAATAAAGAAAGTGCAACCGAAAATTCATTTAATGATCTCTGCTTTTTAAAATTGGTCTCGTGGGATTTTGAGAGTTTATCGTTTAACAGAGAGTTCAAAAATAACCAATAGATTATCTTTCTTATTCGTTGAAGTTTATCTTAGTGAATATTTACAGTATGCCTTATTCTTATTCTGATGAAACATAAAAGAAATCTTATGTGAGCAATACCTGACTTTCTCTGCAGACTCAAATTCCTTTTTTCGTGTAATTTTTAACTCATTAATTAAGAAAAAAAAATCTGATGTGGAGAACACATGACTTTCCTTATATAATGCAATGAATTTACTACTTTAACAGTAAAAACAATAGATGATTCTCATAGTAGATACTTATATTTTTCCAAGATATTGATTTGTCGTCAATTTGTCGTTATTTTAATTGATTTAGCCCAGTGGCGACTCGTGCATAAGCACTGCGGGAGCGACAGTGCTCTCTCTCTCTCGCAGACTGGCGTGCAACTTCCTATGTACGCATGCGCACAACAGTCAAACACCACGCTTCACAGTTCCAACGGCGTGGTGTTTGACTGTTGTGCACATGCGCAAGTAGGAAGCTGCACGCCAGGCTCCGAGGAAGAGAGAGCACTGTCGCTCCCGCAGTGTCGCAGTGCCTATGCACGAGCCGCCACTGATTTAGTCTAATTTTTATCTATTTGGCGAGTTTTTCGTTATTTTGGCAACATTTAAACAAGCCGCCAAGTTAGCGACATTCCACCAAATTCGTCGCCAAAATATCGCCAAGCGGAGAAATAAATTATTCTTACAGCAGATAAATGACTATTGGCGTTCAAATTCAGAAGCATTACTCAAACTATCTTTTTTCATGAATGGAACGACCTAGATCCACGAGAATGATGTCACCCAATTTATCGCATGATATTACATATGAAAAGTGAACATGTGTTTCTCAACAGGTAATACTTTTTTTTTATTTTACATGATTTTTGGATAATTCTTTTGAAAAATGTGCAATATCTCGAGAACGGTTCATGCTAGCGTTCTAAAATTTGTGTCAATCGTTTTCTAATGATACATTACATCGGAAATGTATATTTGCGTAACTTTATTAAATGTTTTGATTTTTTAACGATTTTTTCAAAATTTCACTCGAAACTTTAGGAGGGTTTTGGACATTCGATTGCGTATGAAAACAATAGGCTTCTAGTATTCACGGATTGTGATTTTTGTACAAAATTTTGTTCGAATCGGTCCATTCGTTCGTCAGTTATCGTCTCTACAGACTCACTGACACACACACACACACACACGCATCAACTGAAAAATGTTCGATTCGTGACCAGGTATGCTTAAAACGTGCTCTCCCGTTAAAACTCGAATTCGAATTTTCAACCTCGTCACAATACTTTCCTTATACATTATGTATATAAGGAAAGTAATAAGAAATTCTTCTTACTACATCAAAAAGTAATGTAACTTTCATTACATAAAGTAACACATAAAATATATATGTTTTTGAAATTATATCTAATTTGCAGATTTAAAATAAAAAATTTGATGTGGACTTAAAAATATATTTTCTCCGGTTTTAATTAACATAAAAATCCAAATATTTTCAGAGCAGACATACTGAACATGAACCATAATGTCGGAACGGATTCTGGAGTTTATTTGCATCCATAAATCATTCCCCATCTTCTGAAGCTGGAATTTTGAGCAGTCATTGTTAAAGCCGTTGTAATAAATTGGTATTTGTCGTCAAGTGACGCGGAAATCAATCCTTGTAATACAGGTGTAACTAATGAATGGAAAGATCAGAAATTGCCACTGCCGGAGCAAATTAAAAATTTCTTGTGTTCTTCCTACTTGATAAGGACCTGATTTAGTGACGGTACTGCTATGAAGATTATGAGGCTTAGGTGAAAACCTTTGGTAATCGAACAACAACAAAAAAAAAAAACTGATGTGGGCAGCAAAGGACTTTCCCTACAGTTCATTTTCTCCTTATTTCATTAATAACTCATTAAATGAGTTTAATTGCATAAAATAATGCGCATGAATTATTCGAAATTACACTGAATTTACAATTTTAATTCAATTTTCATTTTCATTTCGCTACTACTCTTATTTTCAAAATCGACGTGGTAATAATGCAATATATACCGGGTGGTCAGAATTAAAACACCCCTTCTCTGAGCTCTCTATACATCGAACTACTCAGTGTAAAGGCTCAAAAATTGTTGAACCTACTATTCAAGGCATGGGGAAAGGGATTACGCGAAAAAAAATAGTTCCAGAAACACCGATAGGTGGCGCTGTACAAGAGAAAATATGCTGAAAAGACACAAAATAATCACAAAAAAACAAACGCATTCGATATGGAATTTTTTATTTTTAATTTCTGTTGCTGATATGAAGAAAAAGAAGATAAAAAGGGAAGAAACTTAAACTGTCATTCTAACTGCTATTTCGCACGGTAAGCACAAAAATTTGCATAAACCCTTGGTTTGCAGCTGCTATGTTCTGAGCACAGATTAATACATACAGATGTTTCACTGCTACCCCAGCGCCTTCAACCGCCAACCAAAGTTAAATAAAATATCAAAATTGGCACCCTTTGCGATGGTCTGTGGTGGTTTTCGCCAAGACTTTCTGCTAATATAACCCTATTTGGCACTAAACGAAATACTTGGAATAATTTTATTCTATCATCGATCACATGTTTATAGGTGTAAATCATTTCTCTTCTATTTCGTATTTTATATTCAATTATTTTATCTTTTATTCATTACTAAAAGAAGAGGGATTACATTTACAAGGTATGTAATTTATTTTTATTTAAATAAAAAGATTATTTGCTTTGCATCCTATATATATTTCATCCTATGCGCGTGTTCATCATAAGAAAATGGTGCAGTATTATCAAGAAGCAGTGGCATTATTAGTTAAAAAACCTTTTCCGCATTTATATAAAATGTATAGATATTGATATTGAAATTCGATACCTTTGATAATGCATTTATGTAAATTTGTTATTTATTATAAGAATATAAGTGCATTTAAAAAAATTATATTAACGGCATCCCAGAATAAATTAGGAACTCAGCAATTTAACAACACGCTAGTATACTTTTTAGGCTGAAAATATTATATAATATTTCAGTCTTTTGGGTATGTTAGCTTGTAATTTTTGGTGTATAATGATTTACAGTGATGTACTGCGTCAATTTTTTATTCAATTTATGATTACATGAATTAAATATATATCTATGTTTATTTATTTAAATTGACACATATTATAGAAAAAGGATTTTTAAATGCTTATCATGTTTATAGTTTAAAAAAAATTATAAAAGTGCAGTTACGTAATTTGTTTTTTCATTTGGCTGCATTAGCATAAAATCGCCAATTGGGCGATAGTGGCCAAATCTAGCAGTCGAGCTCTTTTTACGTCATAGCTGCGATGGTTGGCTCCTCGAACGTTAGTGTCTACGCGAAATCCTATGTTAACAATGTTGCCATAGGTTCCTATGGGAGTGAACCTTCTGAATATGGTATTCTGTGGTTCTGGGCATAAAAAGGGATAAAACTGGGAATTTTTCATTCTTATCAGCGATGGCTGTCACACTACCAGAACGCGCTTTGCTTGTGAAGCTGTTTTATGAAAACAAGGGACATGCTGCAACTGCAATTCGAGAGTTTCGTCGACTTAAGAATTTGCGCAAGGGACCATTACTTCCACAAACTCTCAGGAGAATGATCGCTCGATTTGAGAAAACTGGATATCTTGGAGTTCAGCAGGGTCGAGGACGCAAATCGACTCGTTCAGATGTCGTTGACGATGTTGCCATCGCTATTGTTGAACAATCAATGGATAACGTTATAATTTTTTTTCGCGTGATCCCTTTCCCCATGTCTTGAATAGTAGGTTCAACAATTTCGGAGCCTTTACACTGAGTAGTTCGATGTATAGAGAGCTCAGAGTAGGGGTGTTTTAATTCTGACCACCCGGTATATATATATATATATATCTCAAGAACGGTTAGTTCTAGAGTTATAGGGTTGGTCTTATTCGTTCTGTCATTAAAAATTATGTATAAAAAAAATCTTTTAATTGATATATTTGAGTGTACATAGTAGATTTTGATGATTTTTTCAGGCAATTTCAGAAAAAAGCAAGTTTTTATCTTTCGGAATTGTACCAAAATCCAATTAGCACTAAGGTCAGTTACCAACAAGTGACCTATTTACCAAATTTTGGGAAATTCGGTCATTTGGTTTCTCAGCTAGAGTGGACGGACAGGCAGACACACATACACAGAGACGTTACCTAAAAATAGTTTTTTTCGTGTTCCATAGTACTTGAAACGTCCAGATCCGTCGAAAACCGAAGTTGCGATTTTCGACTCGATACTAATACTTTCCCTATACACTACCATGCATTGCAGAGAAAGTAATAATTTCATTTTTTATTTGACAATTCAGCGCATTTTTAAATGATGCTAACAAAAAATTAAAAAAAACTTCGATATCTCCAAAAACTTTTTAATATTTAGACCTGTCAACCACAAGGAAACTAACACTCATAAGATTTAAATCGCATTTTTTTTTCTATTAAACCTTATTTTGTTTAGTAATGGAGCTTAACGACGAAAATAGTCGTCTTAATCGGAACTTAGATCAGTTAGGTTTAGTTATGCGCTCGGAATTATAATTGTGCAAAGTTTCAGGCTCCTAGGCCACCGTTGAGCTTCTAGATTTTCCAGAAAGATTTTTTGACCCCCCCCCCCCCATTCTATTCACCTCCGCCCTCGGGAACATATCGAAAATTGCGATTGGAACAAATCTGGATCTAAACGGGTAAATCCGTTAAAAACTCGAAATCCCGGCCATATGTCAATTCCTTTCCTGATGCATTGCTATGCATTGTAAAGAAAATAATATGTACAGCAAAGCACTTGAAAATTCGAACCCCCAAGGGATAACTTTAAGAACATTGATAGTTAATTTGCCCGCATAATCGGAGAAAGTGAAGTAAATTATATCCTTACACATAATTTAGCATTGCTTTCTTTTTACAACCAGTATATTGAGTCTGATGGAGTATATAAATCATCACGAAAAGGTCATAAAAGTGAATTAGTGGAACAGTTTCGCAACGAGAAGACATTTTATGATTTAGTGACTTTAATCGATTCTTTGTAGAAGTTATAAAGATAAGTAGGTCACTAGTAAATGTTTTAGAGGTGATTTCTTACTTTGTGCATAATTTCACATTAAAATGATTTGATCGTTTGCACAGACATGATTATGTTCCGCAAAAATAAATCTCATATAGACTGCTAATTATATGTCTAATTACATTGAATCAGAGCACTGATAAGTGGTTGAAGTAATATGAGCACCTTTCTATTTTTATTAACTGTTCGATTGATAGAGGGCTCAGCTTCCTACCTCGAGAGTTGCTCGCACTCGTAGAGTTCAATTCACGAGCTATTTCAATCCAAACCAATCTTTTAATCAAAAAACGGTTTACATCACCGTGGTTCCCTATTACATCTCTTCAAATGTACCAAATTTCATATTTTTCTATGATATAGTTTCTGCGGTATGAAACGCACCGATACGGAAGAACATTTTTTACTCCAGAAGTGCATGTAATGTAGTATAACTCGTAAACTAAATCGAAACTTCGTCCTGCAAAAATTCAACTATGTAGGTACATGCCTGCAAAATACCGTGGTCTTGCTATTGTTAGTCTGTCCAGGACTCGAACTTGCACATTAAATATTTCTTATTGACATTGACATTAAATATTTCTTAAACTGGAGTTTAAATCGAAAAACGGCTTATTTCAAAGAGTTCTCCAAAATTTTCTCTACAAGTGTGCCAAATTTTATTTTTAACACTTTACAACATAGTTGAAAAGTGTTTATTTACTTTGCTCATTCTGTCTGTCTGTCTGTAAAAATGTCTGTCTGTCTGTCTAACTGCTGTAAAAATGACTTTATCAAAATGAAATTTTGGTACGTTTTTGAGGCAGTCTGCGGAAAATATCGGAATGTAAATTAATAGTATCACCCAATTAGTTTTGGATTGAACCCGGGTTAAGAAAATGGAATACATTGTACCTCATGGTACCTAATTTTTCCAACATTTTTTAAGCAAATTTAAAATTCACAAATTGCTTCGAAAATTTTAAGAAGTATTCAAATTATCCCATAAAATACACACAAAAATAAATTGAAGCAAAACATGTTAGGTAGTTTTTTAAATAAAAATTAAAAAATTGATTATACCCATATATTATGAACAGATCATGTGACCCACTTCAAAATAAAAATATGGCATACATATTTTTTTTTCCAAAGTAAAAATCGTGATTTTAAAAGTTCTTTTAAATGTATATTTAGCCTTCGTCCTAAAACAGCGTTATTTTTGCGTATTTTCTGTGCATCTATATTCTGGGTAAACGCAATTACAATATTTTTGAGTTTAAATGATCATCATACTTTGATTATTTCTACAACGAAGCTAATTTTAATGGATGCAGAATGTAATCAAGCAACTGTAAGATGAGTTGTATAAGAATTGTTGAAATTTTTTTATGCAAAATTATTTAACTTCGGAGTCTGGAATAAAACTGTATGAATGAAATATTTGCTGCTTTTACATAGAAAGCCAGACGATTTATATTTCGATGACGTCATTAGAATAAAATTAATTTTTTTAGATGAAGTGTTAAGTTTTCAAGTAAAATAAATTATTGCAGTTCTGCGATGATTTAAAATATATCAGCGCTGAATGTATCGTATTTTAGACATGTTTAAATAAAATTGCATTTCAATTGGAAAGTGTTTCATAATCAATGCTTTATACATGATTGATCTTTCTTGTTATGGTTTCATTACGTTAAGTAATCTGTGACGATGCCTCCACTACGTACATGTCGTCAGCATGAACAACTGAGCAACTATGCTATATCTCATCTGGTCTTGCAGACGTGTGGGCTGTTATCTTGATGGGGACGATGACGTATCAAGATGATGTTTACAGAAAGGCATGCATAACGGTCACAAACTGTCTGAGGACAGAATACTAT
This sequence comes from Amaurobius ferox, assembly GCA_951213105.1. Taxonomy (NCBI): domain Eukaryota; kingdom Metazoa; phylum Arthropoda; class Arachnida; order Araneae; family Amaurobiidae; genus Amaurobius; species Amaurobius ferox. The sequence continues at coordinate 95,615,966 of OX578155.1, forward strand.
ATTCAGAAGGTTCACTACCATAGGAATCCATGGCAACATCTTTAACATGGGATTTCGCATAGACACTAGCGTTCGGGGAGCCAAACATCGCAGCAACGGTGCAAACAAAGCTCGGATGCTAGATTTGGCGACTATCACTCGATTGGCGATTTTATGTTAATGCGGCTAAAAAAAAATAAAAAAAAATACGGAATTGTACTTTTATAATCTTTTAAATTATAAAAATGATCAGCATTTAAAAATATTTTTATCTGTAATATATTTATTAGTTTAAGTATATTTAAATAAATAAACATAGATATATATTTAATTCATGTAATTATAAACTAAATAAAAAATTGACGCATTGCATCACTACAAATCATTATGAACCAGGAATTACAAGCGAACATACTCAAAAGCCTGAAATATTACATAATATTTTCAGTCTAAATAGTATGTTAGCGTGTTGATTGTCAAACAGCTTAGTTCTTAATTTATTCTGGGATGCTGATAATATAATTGTTATATATTAGTCTGTGGGTCTGAGCGTCCTTGGGAAACAAGTTCTCGCAAGGATCGTGTAACCTAAGGCTCCTAAATATACAGGCTGGTGCAACAGGAGCCATCTTGACTCCTAATTGAAAGGATGGCAGTACATGTTGAAAAGAGGGTAACTTTTTCGTCCTTTTCTCCGGACCTTAAGAAAAATTAAAACATTTTTCTTAATACTGCTTTTATAGACTACTTTTCTTGAGTGATTGACATAATTTTTTTTAAATCAGAAGCACCTATTTTACAGCTAAAATGCTTATAAAATACTAACCATGTAACAAGCGCGCGCCATTGAAATGGCACAGGCTGACGATAACTGACTTACCCAGATGGAGTCAAAATGGCGGTTGCGTTAGCCAGTATATAGGGAGGATTCACGTGACGTCACGTCCATCTAGCGGCGAAAATCCTAAGTTCTCTTTGTACAAACAAACGTTGAACTTGCATTAGGTTTATATTTAAAAGATACGTTTTGGTGTGAAATATTTTTTAAAAAGTCGTTTCATTAAAACTATATCCAGCGGATATCATATATAATCATAATTTCTTTAAGATAAAGTAATTGATTTTGATAATGACGATTTGTGCCATAATTAACTGCAGCAAACGATCGGTACGTGATTGTAATGTATCATTTTTTTCATTTCCTCGAATAATTGAAAATAAAGGGAATAAAATCAAGGACTTGCTTGTTAAAAGAAGCAAAGAATGGCTTTCAAGAATCAATAGAGAAGATTTGAATAATGAAAATTTGAAGCACAGGAAAGTTTGCAGTGAGCGTGTACATTATATGGCACAGCATGCTTTTCAATTTAAGTTTAATAAATCTTTAAAAAAACGTAAACTTTCTTAGATTTATAATTTGATTATACATTGATTTATTAGCAATCAACTTCGTAATTTTTATTTTGTTTCATAAATCTAAAATTAAAAAAAATCAACATCAAATTAAAATCACTAAATTCAGTAGTAGATACCTGTAGGTTAATTTCGTTTGTGACAGACATGACATGTGTAATATAGCACATTTGACATAAAAGATAATATTTTGTAGGAAAAGAAATTTTATTCACATATGTATATCTATATCACAGCTATTTCCTGGGTAAGCTTCAAAATCTCAATTTGTCTACTTATTTAATATAAAGTTAAAAACCCATCGTGACAGACATGACATAAAACCGACATGAGATTACGGCGACCATGAAGTTACATCAAAACTCTCTGAATTGGCAAGAGATTGATTTCTGGAAACATTTTTTTTCCATATAATAAAGTTTCCAACTATTACTATGTTGATTTTCAAAACTATAAATACCTGTATAACTTTTCTGTGAGAAATCTTCAAAAATGATAAGGATGTTCACCTCTAATTTCGTTGATTTTAGCTTAATATAAACTTTTATATCCAGGATCTAGCTGCAAAAAATAAGATTTGTAATGTTGTTTCATGGCGTTCTTGCTGTTGCTGTTGTTGCAATGTTGTCGTCTGCTCAAATGGTTGCTACGGGAACGTGACGTAGGTGAAACCTCCCTATGTAGGAACCTTAGCATAACCATGATACTAGCCATGACGATACCAATATCAAGAGCATTGTTATTCAACGGAGTCTTATCTACATAGAGATTCTAAAATGAAGTACTTAAATTCTCGAATTCCAACAGTTTCGAAAAAACAACACTTTTTCTGTGCAATGAGAAACTAAAATGGCGAAAACCATCTACAGCAGCATTCGAACTTTATTTTGGAGAATTCTCCCACTAATTTCTTTAGAAAATCACTAATACTAAATTATCTGAGAACCTGGAATACAACTGGGCACTTAAACACAATTTACTGTTACTTATCTTTGCTATTTTAAGTCTGCGGGTATCCTAAGATATCACGGAAAGGACATTAAAGTCAAACAACTTGGCAAAGAAAATTAATTTTAGGATTTTAGGATGCTTCAATCGATTCTCTAGAAATCATAAAGATGGAAGCATATTCCAGATATTATTGGTTTCTGGGGTGATTTTGACTTTATGTTTTTTCCATTAAAATTGAAGCTTTTTCAGTAGTTATGGTATGTGTACTAATATTTCTTTATATATATTTAGAATACCGAAGTAATGGAGGTTGAGTAATGCTTTTTATCAGCAAAACAGTATATATATATATATATATATATATAAATATATATATATATATATATATATATATATATAAATTTTTTTTTGATCTAAGTATAGACTTTAGCGAACAACATCTATCTTTCTACTTTCCTTATATACATTATGTATAAGGAAAGTTTGTGACGGGGTCGAAAATTCGAATTCGTGTTTTCGACGGGAGAGCACGTTTCAAGCATCCCTGATCACGAATCAAACATTTTTGAAGTGATGTCTCTGTGTGTGTGTGTGTGTGTGTGTGTGTGTGTCAGTGAGTCTGTGGAGACGATAACTGACGAACGAATGGACCGATTCGAACGAAATTTGGTACAAGCATCACAATCCATACACACTGGAAGCCTATTGTTTTTATACGCAATCGAATGTTCAGAACCTCCCTGAATTTTCGAGTGAAATTTTGAAAAAGTCGTCGGAAAATCAAAACCGCTAATAAAGTTACGCAAATAGACATTTCGTATGTAATTTTTCATTAGAAAACGATTGGCATAAATTTTAGATCGCTAACATGAACCGTTCTCGAGATATTGCACATTTTAAAAAAAATTATCAAAAAGTTATATAAAATAAAAAAAATATTTCCTATTGAGAAACATGTTCACTTTTCATATGTAACACCATGCGATAAATTGGGTGACATCATTCTGGTGGATCTAGCTCGTTCCATTAATGAAAAAAGATACCTTTAGTAATACTTTTGTATTTGAACGCCAATAGTCATTTATCTGCTGTAAGAATAACTTATTTCTCCGTCCATAACGCTTGGCGAGATTTTGGCGACGAATTTGGCGGAATGTCGCCAACTTGGCGACGTTTTCAATTGTGGCCAAATTAACAAAAATCTCGTCAAATTGATAAAAATGACGCTAAATCACTGAAAATGACGACTAATTGAAGAAAATTCAATATCTTGGAAAGAATATAAGTATCTACTATAAGAATAACATTTTTTTAAACTGTAAAAGTAGTAAATTCATTGCATTATATAAGGAAAGTCATGTGTTGCCCACATCAGATTTTTATACATACGATAAAAGAAAAATTTTAATATTCCTATAACAGGAATCATTCACTGGACATCTAACACAAAAATATTTTTAGGAATGTTTTTATAAGTAGTTTATCAAGAACGAAACGAATTGCAAGTAATGACGTCATCAGATTGCAAATTGATAAAACATTCCTTGAACAGGCTTTGAAACAGCACTGTCCTGTACCTTTCATGAAACATTATATAAGAAATTACTACGGTAAGAATAATTAATATAGATTAAAATTATGTGAATATTTAGGATCTTTAATGACATTGTAGGTGTCTTGATCCAAGGGATCAGACATGGTTTTTTACAAAAAAAAAATAACGATTTTAAAATGGAATTATTACATCCCAGAATAGGACTTCAGCAATTCACTGGTCCTTGAGAAAAGGTGTTTTTTTTAAGAAGCATGCTATGCAGAATTAACCAGAAGCAGCTAAAAATAGACTTGCAGGTGTTCGCGACATCGGAGAGAAACAAAATAGCAAAAAAAGTGGAACGGAGAAGGGACACTTGACCAATCGGAAGGTTTACTCGGACCACCTTGTTTCTAGGCGCGAAAAGTGCGACGAAGATTGCTCTCTCCACAGAATACTATATTATTACTCTATATTATTACTCTATATATTATTACTGTACTATAATATTAGTCTATGGCTCTCTCGATGCTGGACTTCACGCGAGTGATGTAGTGAAAACCTTTGCTCTAAGAGCTTGGCTTCGGCCGGCGCGCCAAAATGGCGCGAACTCATTTTGCGCATGATTTAAATTAATTCTTTTATTAATCTGCAGGACCACTATGAATAATAAAAATAAACTCGAGAACGGTTAGTTCTGGAGTAATAGAGTTGTTCTTATTCTTTTCCTCATCAAAAATTACGTATAAAACAAGCATTTAATTGATATATTTGAACATACGTAGCTTTTTTTAGATTTTGATGATTTTTGAGGGCCATTTCGTAAAAAAAGGCAGGTTGTTCTTTTCCTTATAATACCAAAATCTAATCAGCACCAGAGTACCCCACAAATAATTTATCTACCAAATTTTGTGAAATTTGGTCATTTAGTATTTTAGCTAGAGTGGATACATGAAATTTTTACGGGCCATTTTGTAATAAAAGGCGAGTTCTGTTTTCACGGATCATACCAAAAACTAATCAGCACCAGGGTCATACCCAAGTGACTTACCTACCAAATTTTATGAAATTCGGTCCATAAGTTTTTGAGTTTGAGTGGATACATACATTGCACAGACAGACACACATACAGACAGACACACACACAGACGCCACGCTAAAAATAGTTTTTTCGTATTCTAGAGGTCTCGAAACGTGTAGATCCGTCGAAAACTCGAGTTGCGATTTCCGACATGATTCCAATACTTTCCCTATACATTACAGTGTATTGCAGGGAAAGTAAAAAACCCTTTCAAATTTTTTGAAAGTTTTCGATATCTTTGATACGAGCTCCTTTCTGTGAGGAAAAACAAAGAAATACAAAATTTGTACACATTAAGTTAAAATGCCATCATCTATGTATTGAAAGAAAAAAAAGAATAATTTCCGTATTCATGGTTCATTAGGGAATTTCTTCATGTCTCTCTTTAGTCCGATAGAATTCGGCGATCCGGAAGAAAAAATAGCTTTCGGACGTATATCCCTTTCATCCTCAAACCCCAAAGAAGCATTAGAATGTCCAACACTCTTATCTGTCCTCGTTTCCGGTTGTCGATCTGCCTGCCTGCTATCTCTTTATTCTTCGCTAGAGTGCGTCCGACAAACATAAGGTGTGATTCAGTGAATTGAATTCCTCGATTTCTGGGTAGGATCATTCTGGAGATTTTGTTTAACAAATATTTTTTATACTTTCCTTTTAATCTAAATTAAAAGGCGTCTGTTTATGTGTCTGTTCGTTTGTAAGTCGCGTAGTGAAGGATCTCCTCGACCCACTGCTACGAAACCCAGTACAGTCAGGTGTCGAAACGATTTTTACTTACCCTATATACATAGTATAATGTATACGGAAAGTATTGTGACGGGGTCGAAATTTTTAAATAGAATTTTCGGCGAAAGAACGAGTTTAAAGCATCCCTGAACTCGAATCAATCGTTTTTGAGGTGATGGCTGTGTGTTTGTAAGTATGTGCGAGTGTTTGTGTAGGAATGTAAGTATGTATATGTGTGTGGGAATGTAAGTTTGAATGTGTGTGTGTAAGTTTGTATGTGTGTGTGCAATGTATGTATCTACTCTAACTCAAGAACTGACGGACCAAATTTCATGAAATTTTACAGGTAAGTTACTAGTAGGATATCCTGGTACTAATTAGATTTTGGCAGTGTTTGGGATGAAAGAACCTGCCTTTTTTTGAGAAATGACCAGCAAAAATTGCACTTATCCACTCTAACTAAAAAACTAATTGACCCAATTTCACAAAATTGGGTAAATAAGTCACTTGTAGGTTACCCTGGTGCTGATTAGATTTTTGTACGATTTGTAGATACAGAACCTGCCGTATTTACAAAATGGCTCACAAAAAATCGTCAAAATCTGCAATAAAAGATATCATGTGCTCAAATGTATAAATTAAATGCTTGTTTCAAACGGAATTTTTGACGTTGAAGAGAATAAGATCAATCCCATTACTCTACGACTAATCGTTCCCGCGATATTTTAGTTTTTTTTTTTCGTATTTTTGCTACGTCTCCTTTGAAAATACATCCAGCTATCAAATGTAAACAAAAATTAAATTAAAAGTGTAAATTCAATGTCATGTCGAATAATTATGTTTGTTATTTTGTGCAATTAAACTCAATTTAATGAATTATTAATGGAATAATGAGAAAATGTATTTGAGTCTGCAGGGAAGGTCATGTGCTGCCCACATCAGATTTTTTTTGTTCGTTTACCAAAAATTTCCACCTAAGTCTCTTAATCTTCATAGCAGTACCGTCACTAAATCAGGTCCTTATCAATTAGGAAGAACACAAGAAATTTTTAATTTGCTCCGGTAGTGGCAATTTCTGAACTTTCCATTCATTAGTTACACCTGTATTACAAGGATTGATTTCCGCGTCACTTGACGACAAATACCAATTTATTACAACGGCTTTAACAATGACTGCTCAAAATTCCAGCTTCAGAAGATGGAAAATGATTTATGGATGCAAATGAGCACCAGTATCCCTGCTGACATTGTGGTTCATGTTCAGTATGCCTGATATGAAAATATTCGAATGTTCGTGTTAATTGAAACGGGAGAAAATAAATGCGAGTTCAGGGCGAATTTCTGTCGCAACACGTGCACAGCCATTTCTACCGAGATATTTAGTACAAGAATGTGTTTGGCGTAACTAGTATTAAGCGAAATTAATAATAATTTATTCGTTTACTATTGTACATATATTGATTTGTTTAATGGCGTTCTACAGGAAAGTCAAAAGAATAAAATCGTAATTCTGCCATGACTGAATCCAAATCAAAACAACTGTGTAATCTTACGCATATATACCACAAAATATGAGTAAGTAGGAAATTCGTTATTATAGATTCCCAAGTTATTATAATATATACATTCTTTCTATTCACTCTTTGCCACTAATATATATATACTAGCCGAATACCTGTTGAAAATCAACGGTCTCGAAATAAGCAACCCCTGAATAATGTAAATTTTTGAATAATTCGCGTTTAACATTCATTCGACAAATCGAATATTTTGGTGTGCAGAACCCCCTAAAGAAGAAAACATTGGAAAATTTAAATTGTGCACTTCTTCCTTTCGAACTATCTACCCGTACACCAAATTAAAGCTTCTATCTAATCCCGAAGCATGCTATTTTATCATTTCCCCTTTCGAACGTTTTTCTGCGGAGCAGACCTATAAATGGACATTATTGAAAAACTCTGTTCGTCTTAGGTTTTTATTAGATGATTGGCCCATATACTGAATATTAAGTAATTACTGAAACTTAATTATAATAATTACTGAATATTGTTTTTATACGCAATCGAATGTTCAGAACCCCATAAATTTTCGAGCGAAATTCTGAAAAAATAGTCAAAAAATCAAAACCGCTAATACAGTTACACAAATAGACATTTCTTATGTAATTTTTCATTAGAAAACGATTGACATAAATTTTAAAACGCTAGCACGAACCGTTCTCAGGATATTGCGCACTTAAAAAAAAATTATCAAAAAGTCATATAAAATACAAAAAAATATATTTCCTATTGAGAAACATGTTCACTTTTCATATGTAATACCATGCGATAAATTGGGTGACATCATTCTCGTGGATCTAGCTCGTTCCATTCATGAAAAAAGATACTTTGAGCAATACTTTTGTATTTGAACGCCAATATCTGCTGTAAAAATAACTTATTTCTCCGTCCATAAGGCTTGGCGAGATTTTGGCGGAATGTCGCCAACTTGGCGACACTTTTAATTGCTGCCAAATTAACAAAAATCTCCCCAAATGGATAAAAATGACTCTAAATCAATGAAAATGACGACTTATTGAAGAAAGTTCAATATCTTGGAAAGAATATAAGTATCTACTATAAGAATACCATTTTTTTAACTGTAAAAGTAGTAAATTCATTGCATTATATAAGAAAACTCATGTGTTGCCCACATCAGATTTTTTTATACTATAACTTTGGTCGGACGTAATATGCATCAGCCAGGTTAAACATTTCAAGCGTTCTTTTAAACAAAAAATCTGATGTGGGCAACACATGACTTTCCTTATATAATGCAATGGATTTACTACTTTTGCAGTTAAAAAAAATGTTATTCTTTTAGTAGATATTTATATTCTTTCCAAGATATTGAATTTCCGACAATTAGTTGTCATTTTCATTGATTTAGCGTCATTTTTTATCCATTTGGCGAGATTTTCGTTAATTTGGCAACATTTCAAAAAGTCGCCAAATGGCGACATACCGCCAAATTCGTCGCCAAGCGTTATGGGCGAAGAATTAAGTTATTCTTACAGCAGATAAATGACTATTGACGTTCAAATACAAAAGTATTACTCAAAGTATCTTCTTTCATGAATGAAACGAGCTAGATCCACGAGAATGATGTCACCCAATTTATCGCATGGTATTACATATGAAAAGTGAACATGTTTCTCAATAGGAAATATTTTTTTTTTATTTTATAGGATTTTTTTTATAATTTTTTTTGAAAAATGTTCAATATCTCGAGAACGGTTAATGTTAGCGTTCTAAAATTTATGCCAATCGTTTACTAATGAAAAATTACATAAGAAATGTCTATTTGCGTAACTTTATTAGCGGTTTCGATTTTTTCAGAATTTCACAGAATTTAGGGGAGTTCTGAACATTCGATTGCGTATAAAAATAATAGGCTTGCAGTGTTTACGGATTGTGATTTTTGTACCAAATTTCGTTCGAATTGGTTGATTCGTTCGTCAGTTATCGTCTCCACACACTCATTAACACACACACACACATACTTTCACACACACACAGACATCACTTCAAAAATGTTTGATTTGTGATCAAGGATGCATGAAACGTGCTCTCCCGTCGAAAACGCGAATTCGAATTTTCGACCCCGTCACAATACTTTCCTTATACATTATGTATATAAGGAAAGTAAAGAGTTAGGGAATCACTGATGTAGATATTTGTGGAGCTAGATCTACGGCAAGCAAATGGGATGAAATGTTTTACAAAAATCTGAACTACCTCCCGTTTTTCTAGCACAGTCAATAGAAGAGTAAATTTAATAATACATAGTAGAGAATTGTTTATTTTATTTTTTTTTATTTTACGTTACTATTAACGGTCCAAACAAAATATACGTATTTTTTCTTTTTTTTTAAAATAACTTTTTATGTAATATGAATTACGATACTAATATTCGGAAAAAAATAATACGTATAATGACATTGATATCTTAATAGAAAATAATTTAAAAAGACATTTTATAGCACTATGCAGAATTTCAGTTCTTCCTGGTAATTACTTTTACTATATTTAAATTTTACAAGTACGTCGATTTCAGGGGCACCCATTAGCTGCAAAGAGAAATGAACTTTAAAATTTACATTTTAAAAAAGATTTTGCAAGCTTACTTTTTCTTTATTAAAACTGACCATTTTACCCAAAGTGTAGTACAGATCAGATTTAGACTAAGTACAGAAAATGTTTTTTCGATGTAAAAGACGATGTAGAAATTTTTTAATTTTTACGTTACTATTAAACGGTCCAAACAAAATTTACGTATTTTTTCTTTTTTTTTAAATAACTTTTTTATGAAATATGAATTGCGATATGAATATTCGGAAAAAAAGAATATGTATAATGACATTGATATTTTATTAGAAAATAATTTAAAAATACATTTTATAGCACTATGCAAAATTTCAGTTCTTCCTGGTAATTACTTTTACTATATTTAAATTTTACAAGTACGTCGATTTCAGGGGCACCCATTAGCTGCAAAGAGAAATGAACTTTAAAATTTACATTTTAAAAAAGATTTTGCAAGCTTACTTTTTCTTTATTAAAACTGACCATTTTACCCAAAGTGTAGTACAGATCAGATTTAGACTAAGTACAGAAAATGTTTTTTCGATGTAAAAGACGATGTAGAAATTTTTTAATTTTTACGTTACTATTAAACGGTCCAAACAAAATTTACGTATTTTTTCTTTTTTTTTAAATAACTTTTTTATGAAATATGAATTGCGATATGAATATTCGGAAAAAAAGAATATGTATAATGACATTGATATTTTATTAGAAAATAATTTAAAAATACATTTTATAGCACTATGCAAAATTTCAGTTCTTCCTGGTAATTACTTTTACTATATTTAAATTTTACAAGTACGTCGATTTCAGGGGCACCCATTAGCTGCAAAGAGAAATGAACTTTAAAATTTACATTTTAAAAAAGATTTTGCAAGCTTACTTTTTCTTTATTAAAACTGACCATTTTACCCAAAGTGTAGTACAGATCAGATTTAGACTAAGTACAGAAAATGTTTTTTCGATGTAAAAGACGATGTAGAAATTTTTTAATTTTTACGTTACTATTAAACGGTCCAAACAAAATTTACGTATTTTTTCTTTTTTTTTAAATAACTTTTTTATGAAATATGAATTGCGATATGAATATTCGGAAAAAAAGAATATGTATAATGACATTGATATTTTATTAGAAAATAATTTAAAAATACATTTTATAGCACTATGCAAAATTTCAGTTCTTCCTGGTAATTACTTTTACTATATTTAAATTTTACAAGTACGTCGATTTCAGGGGCACCCATTAGCTGCAAAGAGAAATGAACTTTAAAATTTACATTTTAAAAAAGATTTTGCAAGCTTACTTTTTCTTTATTAAAACTGACCATTTTACCCAAAGTGTAGTACAGATCAGATTTAGACTAAGTACAGAAAATGTTTTTTCGATGTAAAAGACGATGTAGAAATTTTTTAATTTTTACGTTACTATTAAACGGTCCAAACAAAATTTACGTATTTTTTCTTTTTTTTTAAATAACTTTTTTATGAAATATGAATTGCGATATGAATATTCGGAAAAAAAGAATATGTATAATGACATTGATATTTTATTAGAAAATAATTTAAAAATACATTTTATAGCACTATGCAAAATTTCAGTTCTTCCTGGTAATTACTTTTACTATATTTAAATTTTACAAGTACGTCGATTTCAGGGGCACCCATTAGCTGCAAAGAGAAATGAACTTTAAAATTTACATTTTAAAAAAGATTTTGCAAGCTTACTTTTTCTTTATTAAAACTGACCATTTTACCCAAAGTGTAGTACAGATCAGATTTAGACTAAGTACAGAAAATGTTTTTTCGATGTAAAAGACGATGTAGAAATTTTTTAATTTTTACGTTACTATTAAACGGTCCAAACAAAATTTACGTATTTTTTCTTTTTTTTTAAATAACTTTTTTATGAAATATGAATTGCGATATGAATATTCGGAAAAAAAGAATATGTATAATGACATTGATATTTTATTAGAAAATAATTTAAAAATACATTTTATAGCACTATGCAAAATTTCAGTTCTTCCTGGTAATTACTTTTACTATATTTAAATTTTACAAGTACGTCGATTTCAGGGGCACCCATTAGCTGCAAAGAGAAATGAACTTTAAAATTTACATTTTAAAAAAGATTTTGCAAGCTTACTTTTTCTTTATTAAAACTGACCATTTTACCCAAAGTGTAGTACAGATCAGATTTAGACTAAGTACAGAAAATGTTTTTTCGATGTAAAAGACGATGTAGAAATTTTTTAATTTTTACGTTACTATTAAACGGTCCAAACAAAATTTACGTATTTTTTCTTTTTTTTTAAATAACTTTTTTATGAAATATGAATTGCGATATGAATATTCGGAAAAAAAGAATATGTATAATGACATTGATATTTTATTAGAAAATAATTTAAAAAGACATTTTATAGCACTATGCAAAATTTCAGTTCTTCCTGGTAATTACTTTTACTATATTTAAATTTTACAAGTACGTCGATTTCAGGGGCACCCATTAGCTGCAAAGAGAAATGAACTTTAAAATTTACATTTTAAAAAAGATTTTGCAAGCTTACTTTTTCTTTATTAAAACTGACCATTTTACCCAAAGTGTAGTACAGATCAGATTTAGACTAAGTACAGAAAATGTTTTTTCGATGTAAAAGACGATGTAGAAATTTTTTAATTTTTACGTTACTATTAAACGGTCCAAACAAAATTTACGTATTTTTTCTTTTTTTTTAAATAACTTTTTTATGAAATATGAATTGCGATATGAATATTCGGAAAAAAAGAATATGTATAATGACATTGATATTTTATTAGAAAATAATTTAAAAATACATTTTATAGCACTATGCAAAATTTCAGTTCTTCCTGGTAATTACTTTTACTATATTTAAATTTTACAAGTACGTCGATTTCAGGGGCACCCATTAGCTGCAAAGAGAAATGAACTTTAAAATTTACATTTTAAAAAAGATTTTGCAAGCTTACTTTTTCTTTATTAAAACTGACCATTTTACCCAAAGTGTAGTACAGATCAGATTTAGACTAAGTACAGAAAATGTTTTTTCGATGTAAAAGACGATGTAGAAATTTTTTTATTTTTACGTTACTATTAAACGGTCCAAACAAAATTTACGTATTTTTTCTTTTTTTTTAAATAACTTTTTTATGAAATATGAATTGCGATATGAATATTCGGAAAAAAAGAATATGTATAATGACATTGATATTTTATTAGAAAATAATTTAAAAAGACATTTTATAGCACTATGCAAAATTTCAGTTCTTCCTGGTAATTACTTTTACTATATTTAAATTTTACAAGTACGTCGATTTCAGGGGCACCCATTAGCTGCAAAGAGAAATGAACTTTAAAATTTACATTTTAAAAAAGATTTTGCAAGCTTACTTTTTCTTTATTAAAACTGACCATTTTACCCAAAGTGTAGTACAGATCAGATTTAGACTAAGTACAGAAAATGTTTTTTCGATGTAAAAGACGATGTAGAAATTTTTTTATTTTTACGTTACTATTAAACGGTCCAAACAAAATTTACGTATTTTTTCTTTTTTTTTAAATAACTTTTTTATGAAATATGAATTGCGATATGAATATTCGGAAAAAAAGAATATGTATAATGACATTGATATTTCATTAGAAAATAATTTAAAAATACATTTTATAGCACTATGCAAAATTTCAGTTCTTCCTGGTAATTACTTTTACTATATTTAAATTTTACAAGTACGTCGATTTCAGGGGCACCCATTAGCTGCAAAGAGAAATGAACTTTAAAATTTACATTTTAAAAAAGATTTTGCAAGCTTACTTTTTCTTTATTAAAACTGACCATTTTACCCAAAGTGTAGTACAGATCAGATTTAGACTAAGTACAGAAAATGTTTTTTCGATGTAAAAGACGATGTAGAAATTTTTTAATTTTTACGTTACTATTAAACGGTCCAAACAAAATTTACGTATTTTTTCTTTTTTTTTAAATAACTTTTTTATGAAATATGAATTGCGATATGAATATTCGGAAAAAAAGAATATGTATAATGACATTGATATTTTATTAGAAAATAATTTAAAAATACATTTTATAGCACTATGCAAAATTTCAGTTCTTCCTGGTAATTACTTTTACTATATTTAAATTTTACAAGTACGTCGATTTCAGGGGCACCCATTAGCTGCAAAGAGAAATGAACTTTAAAATTTACATTTTAAAAAAGATTTTGCAAGCTTACTTTTTCTTTATTAAAACTGACCATTTTACCCAAAGTGTAGTACAGATCAGATTTAGACTAAGTACAGAAAATGTTTTTTCGATGTAAAAGACGATGTAGAAATTTTTTAATTTTTACGTTACTATTAAACGGTCCAAACAAAATTTACGTATTTTTTCTTTTTTTTTAAATAACTTTTTTATGAAATATGAATTGCGATATGAATATTCGGAAAAAAAGAATATGTATAATGACATTGATATTTTATTAGAAAATAATTTAAAAATACATTTTATAGCACTATGCAAAATTTCAGTTCTTCCTGGTAATTACTTTTACTATATTTAAATTTTACAAGTACGTCGATTTCAGGGGCACCCATTAGCTGCAAAGAGAAATGAACTTTAAAATTTACATTTTAAAAAAGATTTTGCAAGCTTACTTTTTCTTTATTAAAACTGACCATTTTACCCAAAGTGTAGTACAGATCAGATTTAGACTAAGTACAGAAAATGTTTTTTCGATGTAAAAGACGATGTAGAAATTTTTTAATTTTTACGTTACTATTAAACGGTCCAAACAAAATTTACGTATTTTTTCTTTTTTTTTAAATAACTTTTTTATGAAATATGAATTGCGATATGAATATTCGGAAAAAAAGAATATGTATAATGACATTGATATTTTATTAGAAAATAATTTAAAAATACATTTTATAGCACTATGCAAAATTTCAGTTCTTCCTGGTAATTACTTTTACTATATTTAAATTTTACAAGTACGTCGATTTCAGGGGCACCCATTAGCTGCAAAGAGAAATGAACTTTAAAATTTACATTTTAAAAAAGATTTTGCAAGCTTACTTTTTCTTTATTAAAACTGACCATTTTACCCAAAGTGTAGTACAGATCAGATTTAGACTAAGTACAGAAAATGTTTTTTCGATGTAAAAGACGATGTAGAAATTTTTTAATTTTTACGTTACTATTAAACGGTCCAAACAAAATTTACGTATTTTTTCTTTTTTTTTAAATAACTTTTTTATGAAATATGAATTGCGATATGAATATTCGGAAAAAAAGAATATGTATAATGACATTGATATTTTATTAGAAAATAATTTAAAAATACATTTTATAGCACTATGCAAAATTTCAGTTCTTCCTGGTAATTACTTTTACTATATTTAAATTTTACAAGTACGTCGATTTCAGGGGCACCCATTAGCTGCAAAGAGAAATGAACTTTAAAATTTACATTTTAAAAAAGATTTTGCAAGCTTACTTTTTCTTTATTAAAACTGACCATTTTACCCAAAGTGTAGTACAGATCAGATTTAGACTAAGTACAGAAAATGTTTTTTCGATGTAAAAGACGATGTAGAAATTTTTTAATTTTTACGTTACTATTAAACGGTCCAAACAAAATTTACGTATTTTTTCTTTTTTTTTAAATAACTTTTTTATGAAATATGAATTGCGATATGAATATTCGGAAAAAAAGAATATGTATAATGACATTGATATTTTATTAGAAAATAATTTAAAAAGACATTTTATAGCACTATGCAAAATTTCAGTTCTTCCTGGTAATTACTTTTACTATATTTAAATTTTACAAGTACGTCGATTTCAGGGGCACCCATTAGCTGCAAAGAGAAATGAACTTTAAAATTTACATTTTAAAAAAGATTTTGCAAGCTTACTTTTTCTTTATTAAAACTGACCATTTTACCCAAAGTGTAGTACAGATCAGATTTAGACTAAGTACAGAAAATGTTTTTTCGATGTAAAAGACGATGTAGAAATTTTTTAATTTTTACGTTACTATTAAACGGTCCAAACAAAATTTACGTATTTTTTCTTTTTTTTTAAATAACTTTTTTATGAAATATGAATTGCGATATGAATATTCGGAAAAAAAGAATATGTATAATGACATTGATATTTTATTAGAAAATAATTTAAAAATACATTTTATAGCACTATGCAAAATTTCAGTTCTTCCTGGTAATTACTTTTACTATATTTAAATTTTACAAGTACGTCGATTTCAGGGGCACCCATTAGCTGCAAAGAGAAATGAACTTTAAAATTTACATTTTAAAAAAGATTTTGCAAGCTTACTTTTTCTTTATTAAAACTGACCATTTTACCCAAAGTGTAGTACAGATCAGATTTAGACTAAGTACAGAAAATGTTTTTTCGATGTAAAAGACGATGTAGAAATTTTTTTATTTTTACGTTACTATTAAACGGTCCAAACAAAATTTACGTATTTTTTCTTTTTTTTTAAATAACTTTTTTATGAAATATGAATTGCGATATGAATATTCGGAAAAAAAGAATATGTATAATGACATTGATATTTTATTAGAAAATAATTTAAAAAGACATTTTATAGCACTATGCAAAATTTCAGTTCTTCCTGGTAATTACTTTTACTATATTTAAATTTTACAAGTACGTCGATTTCAGGGGCACCCATTAGCTGCAAAGAGAAATGAACTTTAAAATTTACATTTTAAAAAAGATTTTGCAAGCTTACTTTTTCTTTATTAAAACTGACCATTTTACCCAAAGTGTAGTACAGATCAGATTTAGACTAAGTACAGAAAATGTTTTTTCGATGTAAAAGACGATGTAGAAATTTTTTTATTTTTACGTTACTATTAAACGGTCCAAACAAAATTTACGTATTTTTTCTTTTTTTTTAAATAACTTTTTTATGAAATATGAATTGCGATATGAATATTCGGAAAAAAAGAATATGTATAATGACATTGATATTTTATTAGAAAATAATTTAAAAATACATTTTATAGCACTATGCAAAATTTCAGTTCTTCCTGGTAATTACTTTTACTATATTTAAATTTTACAAGTACGTCGATTTCAGGGGCACCCATTAGCTGCAAAGAGAAATGAACTTTAAAATTTACATTTTAAAAAAGATTTTGCAAGCTTACTTTTTCTTTATTAAAACTGACCATTTTACCCAAAGTGTAGTACAGATCAGATTTAGACTAAGTACAGAAAATGTTTTTTCGATGTAAAAGACGATGTAGAAATTTTTTAATTTTTACGTTACTATTAAACGGTCCAAACAAAATTTACGTATTTTTTCTTTTTTTTTAAATAACTTTTTTATGAAATATGAATTGCGATATGAATATTCGGAAAAAAAGAATATGTATAATGACATTGATATTTTATTAGAAAATAATTTAAAAATACATTTTATAGCACTATGCAAAATTTCAGTTCTTCCTGGTAATTACTTTTACTATATTTAAATTTTACAAGTACGTCGATTTCAGGGGCACCCATTAGCTGCAAAGAGAAATGAACTTTAAAATTTACATTTTAAAAAAGATTTTGCAAGCTTACTTTTTCTTTATTAAAACTGACCATTTTACCCAAAGTGTAGTACAGATCACATTTAGACTAAGTACAGAAAATGTTTTTTCGATGTAAAAGACGATGTAGAAATTTTTTAATTTTTACGTTACTATTAAACGGTCCAAACAAAATTTACGTATTTTTTCTTTTTTTTTAAATAACTTTTTTATGAAATATGAATTGCGATATGAATATTCGGAAAAAAAGAATATGTATAATGACATTGATATTTTATTAGAAAATAATTTAAAAATACATTTTATAGCACTATGCAAAATTTCAGTTCTTCCTGGTAATTACTTTTACTATATTTAAATTTTACAAGTACGTCGATTTCAGGGGCACCCATTAGCTGCAAAGAGAAATGAACTTTAAAATTTACATTTTAAAAAAGATTTTGCAAGCTTACTTTTTCTTTATTAAAACTGACCATTTTACCCAAAGTGTAGTACAGATCAGATTTAGACTAAGTACAGAAAATGTTTTTTCGATGTAAAAGACGATGTAGAAATTTTTTTATTTTTACGTTACTATTAAACGGTCCAAACAAAATTTACGTATTTTTTCTTTTTTTTTAAATAACTTTTTTATGAAATATGAATTGCGATATGAATATTCGGAAAAAAAGAATATGTATAATGACATTGATATTTTATTAGAAAATAATTTAAAAATACATTTTATAGCACTATGCAAAATTTCAGTTCTTCCTGGTAATTACTTTTACTATATTTAAATTTTACAAGTACGTCGATTTCAGGGGCACCCATTAGCTGCAAAGAGAAATGAACTTTAAAATTTACATTTTAAAAAAGATTTTGCAAGCTTACTTTTTCTTTATTAAAACTGACCATTTTACCCAAAGTGTAGTACAGATCAGATTTAGACTAAGTACAGAAAATGTTTTTTCGATGTAAAAGACGATGTAGAAATTTTTTTATTTTTACGTTACTATTAAACGGTCCAAACAAAATTTACGTATTTTTTCTTTTTTTTTAAATAACTTTTTTATGAAATATGAATTGCGATATGAATATTCGGAAAAAAAGAATATGTATAATGACATTGATATTTTATTAGAAAATAATTTAAAAAGACATTTTATAGCACTATGCAAAATTTCAGTTCTTCCTGGTAATTACTTTTACTATATTTAAATTTTACAAGTACGTCGATTTCAGGGGCACCCATTAGCTGCAAAGAGAAATGAACTTTAAAATTTACATTTTAAAAAAGATTTTGCAAGCTTACTTTTTCTTTATTAAAACTGACCATTTTACCCAAAGTGTAGTACAGATCAGATTTAGACTAAGTACAGAAAATGTTTTTTCGATGTAAAAGACGATGTAGAAATTTTTTTATTTTTACGTTACTATTAAACGGTCCAAACAAAATTTACGTATTTTTTCTTTTTTTTTAAATAACTTTTTTATGAAATATGAATTGCGATATGAATATTCGGAAAAAAAGAATATGTATAATGACATTGATATTTTATTAGAAAATAATTTAAAAATACATTTTATAGCACTATGCAAAATTTCAGTTCTTCCTGGTAATTACTTTTACTATATTTAAATTTTACAAGTACGTCGATTTCAGGGGCACCCATTAGCTGCAAAGAGAAATGAACTTTAAAATTTACATTTTAAAAAAGATTTTGCAAGCTTACTTTTTCTTTATTAAAACTGACCATTTTACCCAAAGTGTAGTACAGATCAGATTTAGACTAAGTACAGAAAATGTTTTTTCGATGTAAAAGACGATGTAGAAATTTTTTTATTTTTACGTTACTATTAAACGGTCCAAACAAAATTTACGTATTTTTTCTTTTTTTTTAAATAACTTTTTTATGAAATATGAATTGCGATATGAATATTCGGAAAAAAAGAATATGTATAATGACATTGATATTTTATTAGAAAATAATTTAAAAATACATTTTATAGCACTATGCAAAATTTCAGTTCTTCCTGGTAATTACTTTTACTATATTTAAATTTTACAAGT